>WOGR01000059.1:0-28372 GCA_015342045.1 Leptinotarsa lineolata | reverse complement strand
TTCCATCACACGTGTGAATTAGAGAAAACGAGGAACCAAATGAACTCGCTCGAGTATCAATTAATATGGCAGATGCAATAAACGTAGCGGATCTCTTATTATGCGACCTGAACAACCACCTGAAATCAAAGTTACAAAAGGCGTGGCAAAACCGGTGTAATGATTCAGTTAGCAAGCTGCGAAAAATCAAAATTTCAGAGAAACGATTGACAGAAAATCACAAATTCTGGAAAAATATCTAAATTATTAAAGAACTGAGGCGTGCATCATGTGTCTAAACTCTGTTTTTCAAGACGCATGAAGTGATTTCTCTTTCGATTTCATCGTAAAGGATATCGTTCCTAGTGTAGCTGGTGATCAGTGAATGTAGTTTGCCGATATTCCCTATAAATTAGCTGCATATACATTCTATTCTGCTATAAACTTGTGACATTTTCAAATTATTTCTGTTATAAACATGGTCACAAACAGTATATTCACTAACTAACTAACAATATCAGTTCATCGACAGTTCAAAAGTTGTTTGATTATTATTTCATAGCAACCTCCTTGATAACCTGCCAGGACCTAAAAGAGGTCTGAAGGGGTGAAGTCGGCCCACTTGACAGGGAACCATGTATTCCAGTATTGAATTCAAATATCAACTATGGGTGTCAACACAAACAAAAGTTCGAGTTAATCTCGCGTTAGTCAAACGGTGAGCATATTCAATATTGTGAATTTCGTAAAAATTATTTGAGAAATAAAGAAAAAATTGGAACGAATACATGAATTCATTTTTTGACGTAATTTTTGTGATCACTTCTGAACCGCTCAGATTCACTCATATAATTTCAAATTATCAGGAAGTAAATTCCTGACAGAATTCGGATATGGAATACAATATATAGTGTGTGAAAGCCAAATGAAATGAATACATTATGACATTTTTCAACGTTGAAATGCCACCCCTACCTTCAACCCCCTTCGAATGACAGATATAACCCCCAATTTTTCAAATAGGAAGTAGAAGTTTGTAATATATTGTTTGAATGGTCTCTTGATTCTCTATTCAAAAATGATATCACTTTCGAAGTTTTTTGCAACAATTGAGATAAAATAAATTGAAATCCTGTGGTTACCGAAATTCGCTAAAATACACTCAAAATAAAAAATTTGAAGCAAAACGTAATGGAATGTGGGATACCAAAAAGAACTATGAATGATAACGGAAAAGATGTTTGAAATGTTCACCACGAACGTCTTGGTAACTTCCCAATCTCATAAAAAACAATTGTCTTCTAACAATATTCAACATATTAGGCGTAACCAATGATCGAAAGCGTTATTTGTTCTTTCAAGTCATTCAAATCCGAAGGTTCATTTTTGTACAAGTGCTGTTCTCATATCCCCATAGAAAGAAATCTAATGATGGAAGATCAGGTGATCGCGCTGGCCATTCAATGGATCCTCGTCTCCCCATCCACCGATTGCGAAATGTTGTATTGAGGTATTGCCGAACATATCAACTTGGTAATATGGTGGTGCTCCATCCTACTGAAACCTTATGGTATTCACAGGAACTCAAGGGTTTCCTGGATCAGAATATGAATTTGCTGAACTTTGAATGACATCATTTTGGAGTAGTGCCGAAAAATAATTATCGCCATTCAAGTTGCCCTCCATTGAAAAAAAAAACAATGATATGGTTTTCTACAATCCCTGCCCAGACATTAACCTTTTGAGGGTATTACGTGTGTTCTTCTCTCATCTAGTGAGGTTTCTCCGTTGACCAATAATGGCAATGTAGCCAATCAGCATGACCATTAAGAGACAAAGTATACTCATCACTGAGTAGGTATCATTTTATAGGGATGCATCCTATTTTCTTTTAATATATTTACTATCGATGTATGGCTAACAGTGAATGTAGTGGATGCCTGTCTACTCGATGTATGTGGGTTTTCCTCAAACAGAGGCATCACATATATTTTAAGTTCATCACTTATTGCATTGGCAGCTTTTCTTTATCTGCCCCACATGGCCAAACTCTCGAAACTGCTTCTCTATTTTGCTCAGTTATTTTTCCTTGAGATATGGGCGGTAAATTGCAAATTTTTTCAAGAAATAGTCGAGCTACCTCTTGTTGTGTTCGGGTTTTATCTCCGTAACCAATCATTTGGAAAACTGTTATTTTATGCATTTCCGTTAATATAACCGTTTGTCAGACTTGAAGTTAACAAACTTCAAACCAATGACAACCAATGTTGTAACTTACAAAAGAAGTTGACAAGGCGTTTTGAACTAACGTTGCCAAGAAAATCATCTACAGTTTTTTGAAGAATACCATCTGAAAAGAACATTGCTATAGATTTTGCCCACTTTGTTATTATCAATATCTCAACATGAAATGAGTTTTGAGTATATTGCATAAGTTTTGAGTATATTTTTTTGAATTTCTTTTACATGAATTCATTTCATTTGATCTTAATTGTTGCAATAAATTCAGAAGCAATAACATTATTGAATAGAAGATGAAAAGACCTTTCAGACGATGTATCACAAGCCTATACTTCCTATTTGAAAAATTGGAGGTTGTACCTATCATTCGACGGGGGTTGAAGGTAGGAGTAACATTTCCACGTTGAAGTATGTCAAATTGTAATTTGAATTTGATGTGTTTCCGGTTTTTTTCAAAATATGTGCTGTAACCAGAATAATGAATTTATTCGATTTGACTATTATACACTGTATGTATCATTACATTCAAAAAAACTCGCTTTGATATGCCACGCTTCTCAAGGGTAATCTCTATATTGAATCATATTCCATAAAAGCCCAATATATTGGTATCTGAACTATTTTAGGGAATATTTCCCAATAACAGCACTTTCATCTCAACTCGCTGTATTCCATATCGTATATTATGTTTCAAGATTGAATCTGCAAGCTCTCACCTTTCAACATGCAATTCTTTGCATATATATCTAATTCTATTACTTGGGAACATTAATGATCTCACCCTTATTCTTAGTTAGGAGATTGATCTTATGTTCACTGACCCATTCAGCTATTAATCTATAAGGCATGGCAAAATAAATGATTCGAACTGATGTCATGAAAGTAGTACGAGAAGATATCACATTCGCATAAAGAATTCACTGCTCCGAAAATGATTTTCTTTTAGTTTCCTGTCTCATTTTTTGGACGGCGGTTGTTAGGGTAGTAGAAATTGGTATTCAAATTCATAGATGTTTTTGTCAAGTTACCTTCTACTAAAGTTGTTCATTTTCCCAAGATTTTCACGTACACCACCTACAAATTACGGAATTAGGTTGACTCATTTTTTTATTCATACCTCTCCAAATTCCAGAACAAGTTTCTATAAGATTTCATCTTATTCTTCATTTATTATGACATGAGACTCAGCTTTTTTTGCTCCATGTAATGACTCAGCAATGAACTGTACCATATTAAATGGAACATTTTCAGTTGAAAATCGTGTTCTTGTTGTAATTTTCATGAAACAAATTTGGATCAAATGTGGAGTTTTGAGTTTGTCAAAAAAATCATCAGTTATCAATATGTTTCAAAAGTTTATTTTTGTATAACGTTCAAAGAATCACACTAACAGAATACTGATTTGCAATTGATCTTCAAAAAGTTTCTAACGAAAGTGAATTATCGTATATCACTTATGTATTGGAAAATAATGCATTAATGATAACACATTTCCATAACATACTCAACAATATAGAGTTTGGTCTTATATTCTTATAAACAACATATCACATAGAGTATTTGTTATTGAATTTTATGCACTATCTAATGAACGATGCACCATCAAAGGCGTTGGGTCCAATTTTTGCATGGTATTTTCAGTCTTGGTTTGCTCCAAATTTGATGTTTTCTTTGTTCCATTGTCAGGCTGAGTGGCACTCCACTTCCCAGATGGAGAAGTACAATTGCTATCACGTTCACTATCCACAGGTTCATTCCTTTTCTGCTGAAAAAAATGAAATAGCAATAATTTCATTCAGATGCCATACAATTGGGCGAAATTGTGTAATTGGTCCAACTTTGTATGAATTCAATGGGTGATGTTTTTGTTGCCAGTTGAGGAATAAGATACGATATGAGGTTTTTTGGGAAAGAAAGTTTTTGGCTTTCTACTACTAGAAAGTCAAAAACTTTCTTATACAAAAATTAATCTCTCCTAAAAATATAACCGCTTCAATATGAACGACATAAGGCTATTTATACTATTTCACAATGTATATCTACAAAGAAATCAAATTTTTCAGTAGAGTGACGAAATCTTTATTCAAGAGTGTGTACCGTGGAATTTTCAAGACATCGTAATTCTTTTATTCGACTGATTTCTATATATAAACGAATAATTCAATTTACATCATTTTCAACGATGTGTCCAATTAATCATTGGCAACAAGATAATATTTTTTCTTCATATTGAAATAAAACAATTTTTCTTCCCCAATTTTTTTAAAAAACTAGCTGATGATGAACCTATATAGGTACGAAACATGTACTACTATTCGAAGGATTTACCGTTCTGACATTGGATGCTGATATATATTGAATTGTAGAGATGACTTTGAGTTTTTCTGCATTGTAAATTTACCACACTCCACTTTGAGACAAAATGCCCTTCTACCAAAAACTATAGAACGATGGTCGCTTTGGAAAAAAGTGTGCCTCGTCTAATATGATGTTTCGTGAAAAGTGAAGTGATAAATAAAGTCGTCTATCCCAATCTTTCTGTAAGCATGCAGTCCATTCAAATACATCTGATCGTTAACAAAAATCCATTTTTTCTCAACATATCTTCATAGTTCATTTCTGAGGACTTATTGTTGAATGCTTCGATGAAAAATAATTTCTTCTGCTCATAGGTGTTTATCAATTCTCCTGTAACCCTAGGTACCTGGCCTTTACGCACTGTTTCCTGATGCGGAGATCTTTCAGTCAGTGAAAAATTTATAATTGGCTTCTCAAATAGTTCTTCTGCTATTTCGAATATGAATAACATAAAACTGAGATCTGCCTCAAAACCTGCCTGATTTTTTTTAAGTTTAAGGTATTTATTCCAGAGTCAAACCTAATCTAAAAATTACGCCTTATTGACGTAGAAGCAATTAACTGATCATGTAAATTGATGGATGTAGACCTATGTGGTAGGTGATCATCATGAAAAATGAGAAATGGAGTTTTCTTTGTTTTATTTCACCACTTTCATTCGCAACTAACATTTCTAAGTTCATTGTATAAGTTTGAAAATGTTCTTATAGGACGAAACTGCAGTAACTTCAGTTGCAAATAAAAGTGGTAGATAGTTTAATTTTTCATTTTTCGTTATATTTTTCCATCTCCAGCTGATATTTGCTGGTTAATATGAAAGGAATTCGTTTCATCATCAATTAGTGTCACTGTTTAATAGATAATTTCCATTTCTTTTTTGGCCTATGTGGCCTATGCGCAAAAGGAAATTAGAGCAGTGTCATCGACAAAGCTATGTTTTCTACGGTTTTTCTCTATATATAATTTGAATATGTTTCAGAAATATAACTGGACTCAAAACGGTTTTCTGGAAAATATTCATGGTGAGTAATAATGGATAAATCTATGTGTCTCTCAACTTGATTTTTTGCGAACAACATGACAATTAATCACTTACTTCAGTTGATAGAATACCCCCTGATGCACATATTTTTCATTCTTTTCGCTTAATTCAGAAACACTGTCAGAAAGTTTTTTTTCACACTGATATTGACACGTTGATAAAAGATAATTCTGGTTGACATGTTTTCTGTGATACCAAAATCGCAAGATGAATAACTCAATTCTACTGAATAGTTACCAATTCTATTCTCCAAATATTTTAAACATTCTCCTGCAAAGTTACAGATTAGCGCTAGCGAGCGCTAAATTGGCTGCCATGATCCTGCAGGATCCTTTTTGGCATTTCATGTTGAGGAAAGTAATATATAATGAAACGATTCAAAATGAATTCAGTAGGAGCCCGTTTTGAAGCAAAATGGGCCACATGCTCAGTGGAAAGGTTTACCACTACCAATAGGTATGTTACACCACCTCTACTTCTAATTAGAGGTCCATACAGATCTAGCGCTATAATGTCATCTTTCAAAAAGACACTAGGCACGAAAAGCTCAAGTCACTACTTGTCCCCTTCCCTTTATGATCTAAAAAAGTTGAACTCCCAGACCATAGTCACTGCTGTCAGTTTGGACGTGCCCGGGCGCACTAGGGTCTGGGTGATACAGCAAATTATCACTTCGTGAAATAAATCTGCTTAAAATTCTCAAAACTTTGTTTTTATTTCATGGTCCATACCCATTCACTCTTTTTTCTGTGTAACCTTGTGAGGGGTTTCGTGAGAGCAGAAATTTTTGGATGGAAGGAACGCTCATAATCACACATACCTGAAAACTTTTGTTACTGTTTCGAATTTTTAGATTCTTCGTAATGTAAAGTGGCCTATATACACAATGGGTCTGACTTAATTCCCTCTTGTGTGAGAATGTTCCTTAGAAAAGTGATTTCCTTCCTGTAAAACCTGCTGTTCGGAGGCGTTCAATTACTCTACTCAGATGCCTCAGATGTTTTTCTACGGTATCAAACAGGATCAGCAAATCATCCAGGTACGTGCACAAGAACGAACTGAATTAGTGATTTCAAACAGTCCGCATACAGTGTATAAAAAACTGACCGCTGTAGAAAGACCAAACGGAAGGCGACAAAAACGATAACATTTTGTACCCAGCATGAAACCCGTAAATTTTTTGTGTTCTTCTTTCATTCAAATCTGATAATAACCATGAGCAAAAAGCATAGAACTCATTATTTCGTGCCCTTGAATTGATCTAAGGATTTTCTCTATAGGTTTCGGACATCCTCTTTCTGGAACTAACAAGGTGTTGAGATGTCTAGCATCACATTCTGACAGTTCCATCCTTTTTCCTAGCTGTCATAAGGGGTGATATAAACGAAGCTTCCACACAGCGCTCGATAACACCTCAAAACTATATTTGATTTAAAGCTCGATCAACAGTATTCCGGTGGGACATAGGAAGAGGATAAGGCTTGACAAAAAATTCGCTTGGGTGAATTTAGTGAAAGTATTTCTCTGTCTTGTCCGCAAAATATCAATAACCTACCTATCATTGACCTACCGAAGTAATTTTTTTGTATGTGTTATTTGCGTCCAAAATATTTCCTTTTTTTCTACATCAAATGTCGTATTGTTTTTTATAGGATCGCTTTTCGAGACTACTGAAAGATGGTAGGTAAACTTCAGGTATACTAACTTCAACATTATCGAATTTGCAAAGTGAAGTTTGAATTCCCAGCTCTGATTTAGTATAAAACAATTACCAAAATAAATTCATGAATTGAGTCAGCAATCAACAAAAACTCGTTAGTGGAGATATGAGCATTTGCAGAAGAATCAAGGTGAGCTTGCTAATGTTCATCCTTGAAAGCTACACATTTTTTCACTCGAGTACATTAGAGAAAAAGCTATTTTATTTTGGGAAAAATTTCTAACTCGTTCCATACTCCTGAAGAGAATGCTGAAATTTGATATTCCGTATCACATAATGCCGAGAAACAAAAGCCAAAAATTTCAATAGATATGACAGGGACTCTGTCATCCTGTGGACTATGTCGTTAGTCACAATCATCAGACGACATCTCCTGCTGGGGACTGTCTAGAACTACTTCGACCCTATTTGAAATTGCTTCTATCTATGGATGTCTTCTACTTCTAATAAAGAGACATGTTTAATAATGCTTGTACCGTTTCTAACATCTCTGTTTCGGGAAACGAAATGTGGAATACTCCATATCAATTTCCCCTAACTGCTTGGCCTCACACTGGGCGCCAGATGGGAAGGGGTGGAAAAAATAAATTCGTACACCAAGCAGAATACTTCTGGTAAAAAAAATATTTCTAGTCAGACGGATCGTATGAGAGAAATTTGTTGAAAATACGAGTAATTTTCTATATAATGGAAACGGGAACATGAATAAGGTTTCTTACTTCTTGATATATTAATACCTATATCAAGCAGAGAAGTTCAAAACATTTTCCTTTCTCAATACCGATAAGGTTCCAGAAAAAACTTGTTTGCATTTCCAATACGCGAAATCCACTACGACGAAACCAATTTCAGATGGATCGTATAGTGCTGAACTTTTTATCATGAAAATAATAACAAAAACACATAAAAAGTGAGTTTGAATTATACCAAGAAAGTTGCTTAGAGCGCCACCGACCTGCTGAAAGAACAAGCAATAAAATCGACAATTCTGTCGATACAGATCCCGATCGTTCAAACGGAAATGAAATATGAAATGAAAAATATGTTAACGGAAAGATGTAAACAAACATGATACAGGGGGTATAAATGATGACAAACGAAAACATATCCATATCAAGTAAATTACGAGCTGTAGGGAAGTTACGCTACAGAGTAAAAACATATTTCAGTTCGATGGTTTGTTTCTCTGATTGAAAACTGATATCAGATCAGAATTAGTTCACAATCTTTCTCATGATATGGGTCATCTACATTCAAGACACATCAACGATCATAATAATCACTTCCATACTTACAAGAATAAATTTTTTGTCATATAGTTTCGCTCTGGTCCTCAATTCAGTCTTAAGGTGCCATTCATGCAAATACAATATATGTGTAGTCTGTGGAAGTTCTCCTATTCTACCTCTTCTAATGGTCTGCCATCTGAAATCATTTGGTAATGTATGAAAAACAATGTTTCCAAGAATGTATTCAGTACAATACAGTACAGTATAGTACAGTTAATGAATTATGGTTGAATTATATCGGAAAATTATAAATTTTTCATCATCCTTGTTCGCCAAAGTTTATTTCAAACAATTTTCAGTTGAGTGCAGTAAGTACAATTGCTTGCATAGAAAATTAGTACACTTAATTTCAGCAGTATGAAAATGACTTACCTGAATTGATAACTGCCGTTTTTCTTTTGTGCAACCTTGAGGTTGTTCAAAAAGCCAAAGGCAATTTCAAGAGATCAGATTAACAAAACACAATTCACTATAATGATATAATAACGTTTTTGTTACCAAGAATGGTACCTACTATTTTTCTATGCAAGTAACTGTGTTATTCCATATTAAAAATATAGCAGTCCTTGGAATATAATTCGATTGCTGTCAGAGTTATGAATGTTTTTGATAGCAAACATATTTCGATGTATTGAACATTGATGAAATGTTAGTACTTGCTAATAATCAGAGAATGAGGGTTGATGTTTTGGTCATCTATTATCTGTTTCCTTTCATTTTCTGTTCGTCAAAATTAGATAAGATGAGATAATCATTATCTTCAGTTTTATGTCATATTGAAATATTCCCAGGTCACCATGGCCTATCATAATTAAGTGAATTGCTTTGTATGCGATACCTGATGAATACCATCTCGAATGTCACATCTTTCTGTTGATTAGCTATTTCTAGGCGATATGCACGGTAGCGTCCTCCTCTCGTCATAGGAGGAGAAACAAGAATATATTTACACTGTTATCGATCTATTATGAATGAAATGAGGGACTTGACGATTGATCCAACTTGTATGAGACGTAACGTTTAACACAAATATTGGGCTATACATGCTTCATCTGCAATGCCGCCGCTGATCAGCAAACTCTATCAAATAAATGCACGGCCAATGTTTTCGTTATCGGAATATATTCATCCCGGATAACGTTAAGGCATGCAGACATCATCTCGATAGTAATGGTTTTATTTTGCCATTTCTATTACCAGGAATCCAGTTTGTAAATAGACCTTATGTGAGACAGGGACAACATCTACCCATTTTCCTTCAAGAGATTCGTTTTGTGGCTATGAAGATGAAAACAATTTATTTCAGTGACGATGAGTTTTAGACAATATCTCCTATAATCGAAAAACAATTTTGTAGTCTTTTATGTTCTGTGATATAGTTCCACAACAACGAAAATGACCTTATGAAATTTGCCTGTAAATAGCGTTAGGGTCTGTCGGATGACTTCTTGAAGGCAAGTCTCCACCCTAACGAATACTAAAGTGAGACAGTCTTTGATACAAAGATTCATTTCATCGAATATTGGCTTTGCAGCTATCGATAGAAAAGTATACATCAGAAGCCATGTGAGTGAGTTTACCAATGTTTTGTATAATCCGACCCCAGACAACCCGAAGACCATCGTTTACATCGACGATACATACCCCGCCATGAAAAAAAGTTGTGATTTCAAGATACTGCCCCAATTTTTTTGTCGATACAGTGGACATCATCTGGTGAAACCAGTGTTGATTGCATCCCCGGATGGATATATAACGAGTATTCAAGGACCCTATTTCTCAGACGCTCGCAACAATGACGCAAGAATTTTGGAGAATCAGTTTGAAAGAAACTCAGAAGACACGAGGGGATGGTTAAATGGAGGTGACATTTTTGTTGTAGATCGTGGTTATCGAGATGGCATACCCTTACTGAATGATCTTAGCTTACAATATGAAATGCCCGTGATTGTTCCATGAGAGCAACAACAGCTTTCCACTGAGGAGCGAATAAATCTCGATTAGTGACGAAAACTAGATGGATAGTTGAAGCAATAAATGGACATTTGGAAAGTATGTTCAAGTTTTTTGGTACAACGATCAAAATGCCACGCGTCCACAATCTTATCGACCTATGTCAAATCGCTGGTGTACTCATCAACAGCTTCCACCCTCCAGTATCGTTGATAGGTGCCAATGCTCAGCTGGCACAAGAATTGCTACAAAACTCACAGGAGGTAAATATCGTCCAGGCTCGACTGGGAATGGACAATCTCCATCTATGAAATGGTCAATGAGTACGTTTGAATGATAACCTTATTTCAAACTTTTCTAGCTTCACGGTAGGTTATCTGAGAGATTTGACCGTAGATATATATCAGGTTGAACTTTCACCTTCGTATATACAGGATAAATTACAGAGTAAATAAATTGAAGAATCTCAGGTCGATATTCATGAGAGTCGGGGTTTTTTAGAGGTTCACAAATGACACAGTTCATTATCATATTTGACTGTGGGTCAAATATGATAATGAAGAAGGGTCTGATGAACCAAATGAACACATATTAGGATATTTTTGTACTTGTAAAACCGGTGCCAGAACTTCAAGGAACATGTGCGCATGTTGCTATTGTTTTGTGATATCTTGGTCACGCTCGACATGAGACACGACAGTCAGGATTTTTTAGAGGTTCAAAAATGCCACAAAATTTTAACTGTGGGTCAAATATGATAATGCAGAAGAACCTGATGAACCAAACGGACACATATTAGGGTATTATTGTACTTGTAAAACCGGGGTCAGGACTTTTAGGAACATGTGTGCTTGGTGCATGTGTGCACTCAGTTTTGTTTCACATATGTCACACATTGGCTCCTCGGTGTGATTTAACAGAAGATGACTGTGCGTGAGATTGGTATGGCCTAAGCGTAGTCGATTGATGAGCACTTGATGTTTTCGGTTCTTTGTTTAGCCAGGCCATGGTTTCACATCATATTTGATTGTTCGAAGTTCAGCACCGGAAACTTGCCACTGATTTCGCCATTTCTAGATTATCGCTGTTTTTTACATTGTTTTGATGTCTGTAGATACTACTTTCGTCACTGCTTCTGATTCGGTAGAGGTAATTGCGCGAAGAGCACATTCGTTGGTTTTTTATTGCCCTGAATTCCAATATGTGATGGAATCGATATGAAACTGATATTTTTTCCATGTTGCTGGATCAGATGGAGATCTCTTTTTATTTTTCGTGCAATGTGATTGTTAGGATATAAGCACTTCAGTTTGTATATGTAGATAAGTGAATCCGTTAAAATAATATATTTCTCTCCACCTGTCGCATTGACATAGACCAGCGCGCGGTAAATGGTATGAAGTTCTGCACTGGATATGCTAGTAGGAAAACTTATATAAGAACGGTTCAGATGATGTAACTACTGCAGCTCCTACTCCTTCGTTGGTTTTTGAGGCATCCGTGTAAATTTCTATGTAATTAGGGTAGTTAAAATTAATTCTGTTGAGTTCATTTTTGATGATCTGGCTATTGGTATAGTGTTTGTCGAATTGAGTTAGGCTCGTGTCACAATTTGGCGGTTTGACAGTCCAAGGAAAAGGTGTACTGAATTTGATAGGAAACGTTTCCGGTAGGGATAGATCGAGGGTAAATAAATGGTAAATATTTATTGCAGAATGTGTTACTGTGAGTGAGATTTGTTGAAGTTGCACTTATTGGTGCTGCATATGCCAAACTGAGGTAGGTACCGCTATCGTGGAGAGATGACTCTCCCGTAGCACAGTAGATGCTTTCAACTTGTGTTGTACAGAAGGCACCTAAAGATATTCGTAAGGCTTTGTTGTGGATAGTGTCAAGTAACTTGAGTGTTGTCTTGTTCGCCGAGTTGTATGCAATACATACAAAATACATTTTAGATCTGATCAGTGTTCTGTAAACGTGCAGAATTTTTGACCGTCAGATCTCCACTCTTTATGTGCCAACGTTTTCAACAGATTCAGTCTTCTGTTACACGACTCAGCTAAGCTTTCAATGTGTGCATTCCAATTCAATCTGTCATCAAATATCATACCCAGGAACTTTATGGTTTTGACATATTTGAGATTTCACCTGTATAAGTAGAGTGGTAGTTTATTGACTGTTTTTTTTTGGAGAAGAGAATACATTGTTTTTTCTGTTGAGAAAACGAATCCAGTTTTTTTGGACCAATGCTCTAGGTTCGAGAGTACTTTCTGATACAATGATAATGAAGTATCTGAATTTTTGTTTTCGCAGAAGAATACCAGATCATCCGCATTAATACGTGCTTTCATTGATGATATATTTTCATATAGAATGTCATTCATCGCAATAAGGAACAGAGTTGGGCTGATGACAGATCCTTGTGAGGTACCATTTTCTAGTGTGTGTCTGCTCGAATGAGTTTCGTTCATTCTTACGCGGAAAGTTCTCACTTTCAGGAAGTTCTGTATGTAAGCGAAGCAGTGACCGCTAATTTTCCATGAGTCTAGTATTTTCATTATACGGTATAGCCATGCAGTATCAAATGCCCTTTTCATATCAAAAAAGATGGCCAAACATTTTTGTTTCACTGCTAGTGCCTCATGGATATCGCAGATCGATGTTGTCTAAAACCGCTTTGCTCGCGGGTTAGTAGATTACGGTGTTCAAGGGTCCAAAGCAGTCTTCTGTTAATAATATCCTCTGAGATTTTACACATCACACATGTGAGAGATTGGTCTATAAGAGTTGGGGTCGGTTTTTGGTTTATGTGCTATGAGGATAGGATCAATTATCGCCTCTGACCATGCTGATGGAAATTTGTGTTCTATCCATATCTATTATGTTGTATATGGGCAAAAGAAGTTCCTGTGCATTGTGTGGGAGATTTTTCATGAAAATTACTGAGATCTCATGGGAGCCGTGACTTGTATTATTGAAGATTGAGAGGGCATCATCGTATTACCCTTTACTTATGGGCATTTTCAAGGGATCTTCATAGTCTATCACGATGGGTATTTCAACTGCTCCTTCATCATGTTTTCTGTCGAAAATGATCCATCATAACGAAAAGAAGATGGGTTTTCTTTGTATATTTCTGCTAGAGTCTCCGCAATTTCTTGTTCATCTGATACAGTTCTGTTATCCACTCTCAAGATATTGATTCCTTGGTGAGTATTAGCTCCCGATATACTCCTCACCAGATTATGTTTAGGGTTGAAAGAGGTTTTTTCAATAGCAATCACAGCTGCTTGCAAAACGACTGTGTTGAAGTTGGCTAGAGTTTCGTCAATATTGTCAGTGATTTCACATGTTGCTATATCTTTCTATATTGTGGCTGCAAATAGTTTTCAGTCAGCTGATTTGATATTCCATTTTGGAATCGGATTATCCGGCTGTTGACTTCTCAGGTTGTTGAATATTACTATAGGATTTTGATCACTGTTATAGTTGAAAGATAGAGCTCCTCCTGTTAGAAGAGGAGTGAGAGTGGGGTCACATATTGTAAGGTCCAAGACGGAGGATTCTCCCGTGTGCGCATTGAATCTGGTTTTGCTTCCATTGTTTAATAGGGAGAAATTAAAGCGATTGATTAGTTCTTCGATCGGCCGACCTCTACTGTTGGTGAGAAGAGAACCCCATATTATATTATGACCGTTGAAATCTTCGACAACGATACGTGGTTGGGGAATTCATTCTATCAAGCTCAGAAGATCCATGATATCAATTGTTTCGTTTGGTGGGAGATATATCTTGCAGATAGAAACGTTGTCTCCTTCCAACGTAACAGCAACAGCTTCCAAATTAGTATATATGTCGATAAGTTTCGCCTGAATTTTTTCTTGGACAAATATAGCTACGCCACTACTTGCCCGCTGCTGTAGGTTTCTGTTTTTGAGAAATGGTTGAAAATTTCTCAAACTCGGAACTTAAACATTTCTGAAGTGGGTTTTTTGTAAACAGATTACATCTGATTTTTGAACCCAAATCAATACTTGTAACATTGGTAAGTTACGGTAAAAACCATTTATGTTCCACTGCAGAATAGAGTTGAATGCTAAGTAGGTGGTTTCCTGAGAGGAGTCACTTACAATATCTGTAACTGAATCGTCAATGGTTTCTCCTTCAAGATGTTTCAAAAATTTGTGAATATATTTCTGTGAGCATATTCACCAGTGCTAATTGATCATTGATGTAATTTTTTACCACACAGATTTGATCAGCGGATCCCCAAACATTGTCGAGAAGGTCCTTGATTTGACTGTAATTCGATACAAATACAGGAGAGTGTGTTTCTATGAAGTTTTCCGTAGGTTTGAATGAATCCTCTATTTCTTTGTTAATTTTTGGTTTTTTGGCTCGAGAGGTTTCCGAGTGTTTGATGAAAGGATCAGCTGTGGTTTCTTGTTTATCCGTTTCAGTACTTTCCTTGGTTGGTATATCATCTACAGTACGTTTACTTGACACTGTATTTACAGGTAACAAGTCATGCGAATCAGGTGGTTGTTCACTTGACGAGGTTTTACACTGAAATGAAATATGTCCAACCTTCTTACAGTTGAAACAGGTGAGTACATCTTGGGAGAGAAAAATACGATAGGATGTTTCATCAAAAGTTATCAAGATTGATTCCGGGATCGTTACTTCTAGAGTGCTGATATAGACCTGTGTTCTGAAACTCAGAATATGGCTATATTCGGAGACGGATGCGCTTATACGCAGGAAGGTAAGTACTAAAGAAGGGAGATGAAAAATTACCTGAGAATTACAGACAAATTCACATATTGCCCACCCTATCCAAAGTAATGGATGGAGTTATTTCAATACAGTTTAGTAATTACATGGAAAGCAATAATTTTTTACATAATCATCAGTTTGGGTTAAGGAAAGGTAAAAGTGCCATAGACGCTATAAACAAATCAGCCAATAACAATATTGATGCTTTTTGAAAATAAACAATCCTGTTCTTCATAGATCTGTCGAAGGCTTTCGATTGTATCAGTCATGGTGAACTGTTGGAGAAATTAGAATGGTATGGCATAAGAGGAATTCCCAATAAAATGATCGAATCATATTTAGCTAACAGAACACAAATAGTCTACAATAACAATATGATAAGTCAAGAACGTATTATCGAAAGGGGAGTCCCACAAGGATCATTCTGGGGCCTTTTCTATCCCTAATTTATGCTAATGATTCACCTACATATATGCATTTCAAACTTGAACTGCTGACACTATTATACGCTGATGACACGTAATTCTCTGTACATATAGATAGAACCCGTGATGTTGATAACATATTGGCAAATATTTGTGCCTCTGCTAAACAGTGGTTTGACTCTAATGAACTGTATATGAATGAAACAAAAACGAAAATTTGCGCATTTTCAAACTATCGCACTGATGCCATTTCTACATCAAAGAATTTTTTAAAAGCATTTCATACTCTACATTCGATTCCATTTTTAAATTTACAGCTTTTTGATGTAACTGTGCAATGTTATATGTGACTGGTCCACAATAATTGTATTTTTTATGGGCGCAATAAAGTTTTATTCTATTCTATTCTAATTGGGGAAACCGGTGAAAGACCATATTTTTGTAATTCATGGTTGGATAGGTCATGAGGAATAGTTGGACACACATTGAACAGAACAAGCCAAACAGCAGGAGTTATCAGTCGCCTGGCTCTTAGGGATTCACCGTTTATTTCGATCATTCCATTTTCGTTCATGAATTTGTCGACTATCTCTTTGCTCGAAAGAAAGATACATACATATTCTGTTGTTCGATAATCTCGATGCAAACAGTATGTTTTTACAGTTTATTGAAGATCTCACTTCGATAATGTAGTCTTGAAGTCGAATTCCGAAAGCCGAGTCGAGTCGAATTGTTGAAAAATTTCCAGTATTCAGCTTAAATCTCCCCAACTGTAATTCTTCAGTGATTTTCCTATTTCGTATCGACATATTTTGAACCAACTCGTTGGATCTGAGGTAATTATTTTTTTTTCGTTTCATGGCTGACCGAAATTTGATTCATCAGAAGTGTTAGATTATTCTGTGGTAAAATCATCTCGATTCTTGTATTGGGTCATTTCGAAACTATCTCAGAATCTATTCAATTATGTATTCCATCTACCATTTCAGAATATACTACTTCATAATTTTTTCACGGCAATGAAATCCAAATCTGTTATTTTGGTCAATTTTTGCTACATAATTGAATCATCCTGTTCATTCTCAAACTTGACAGAGTAAGGTATCGTCATACTAGCAGTGACTGATTTTCAAAGTTGTTTCATTGTTGTAATCAACATAGGAGTCTTGAATCACCTAATGTGATTTAGTGTCACTCATAGTGGATCATCTCAATAGGATGAATGTTTCGATATAACTCTGGAGTTTATGTATTCTGATTTCAATCATTTTTCTCATTTAAAAAGTAGTTTTCCCTATATCACAATTCCATAATAGTGGGCACTAAATTCTTAGGAATACTGTTGCAATAAAATGAAAACATTTTTGTCAAGGTTGTGATTCTATATATTTTATCATCATTTTCATCATTTGTTCAGTATAATTTTCGAACGCCACTGCAAGAGACAGAATGGGTCAAAAGCATCATTCATTTTTGGGAATATAGTGCTTTCTATTTTGGAATTAGGGTATACTCTATTGAAAGTAATACAGGAAGATATTCTTTCTGGATTTCGACAATATTTATTACTGCATTAACTTATATCGCGATAGAGTTTTCTTACGACATTGAAGTATTGTAGATCATAAAAAAAAAGAAAGCATTAATAACTTTTTTAGAATTTTCCTATTTCATTTTCCATAACACTCAATGTGGAATTATTTTATGAAGCCTACAATTTTTTGTTTTAATTTTCTGAACGCTATTGGTTTTGTTATTTCTTCTTCTAATGCAGAAAATTGTTTGATGATGTGACACTAACAGACATCAACATATCAACTTCAGATTGAACTTTGATAGAAGCCTTCACTTTTTTTCGGAGTTCGATCAGAGTTCATGAATTTTTGGGTAACTTTATTCTTATTCGAAAATGAGCTTATAATCCTCAAAATAGGATATATAGCCGAATCATTTCATGGTAACAGCAATGTATCGCAGTGTTGATAAAAAATTAATGTAGATAAATAGGTAATTGTTATTCAAATGAATCATTATGTTTTTTCTTCGAATGAATGTAGATTATAAATTGTTATTTGAATGAGTCATGATGGTTTTTCATCAAGTATTGTGCAATTCTATCGCATAACCGACATAGTTTCAATATTGCTAAAGTAATTGAAATTCAGTGTTTCTAGTCGACTAGAGACGCGATAATGTTCCACGTTCCACTAGCCAGACGTGCCTGAAAAAAGAACGATTTTTGTTGCTTATCAATTTATCAATTGCAGAAATCAATTTATTCGTAAAAGCTAATAACATTGCAGAATTCTATCAACGAAACATCATAATTGCTAGTTAATTCAGTCCCAGTCATATGAAAAACATATTTTCTACAACGATTGAAAAAGACTTTTAGATTTCATCTAGTTCAACTGTGTATTCTTTTTTTAAATTGTTATTGTTAGATATAATTTTTTATCTTTCTTTATTGTCTTTATGAACAAATATGTTTTATGAGATTATAAAAGTTTTTATGAAAATTCATAAGAATTATGAAAAACAATGTTTTTCACAAAGAGAGAAGAATGTTGAAAAATATCGAGGAAATTATTTGGAAAACTGTATGAAATGAGATGGTGATGAAAAAACCTTTTTCTTTTTGATAACTGTGTGATTATAAAGTTGTTACAGATTCCTGAGAAATCTCTGAAAGGTAATTTTTTCTGCCAGAATTTCGATAGTATTTCTCGATTATGAAAAATTCAGCATGACCCAACATATAATTCACATCTTGTTTTTCTTATATCAATGCTTCTTTATGATACTTAGTATACTTTTACTGTAATTGTCAAGTAGTATTTTCGTCAGGTGCATATAATCGCATGCTTTTGTTGATACATATATTCATCTTATTGTATTTATGTGCTGTTAAATTGTCTATTGTAGATTATCTGTCTGATGAACATACTATTATTATCATCATACCAGATAAGGCTGAACCATATTTATTTGCGTTACAATAATACTCACCTTGTTTGTAACTGAAACAGTCTTGATTTTTGGCCAAATTTACGGAGAAGTTTTGCTGCACCAGTTATAGCTTCTTGATGAGAAGGATTTATTTTCAATGTTTCCCAGAGGTAGTGAAGTGCTTCGTGGTAACTACCTGCAAATTTTAAAATCATTCAATATTCGAAAAGTTCCATGAAAATGACTCAGAAAACTCTGGACTCCATTCATATTCCGAAGTAAAAATAATATTGATAGTTTTTATTTTCACTAATGAACATAAGCGTATTCATTAGAAAATACCAAGATGAGAAAAAATTATTTTTTTATGCATCCATTATTCCAAAAAAATATAGCTTCAGAGGACCTGGAATATTAATGATGCCAAATTATTCGGAAACTGAACTTCAAAGAGGGATTTATACCAGCAATAAAATAGAAGACCCATTTTCTGAAGGTAAGGTTGGAATAAGAAATAGAAAATTGAAGAAATATCAGATGTTGAAACCAATTTGATCATTTCTTATCAGATTTTACTGAAAAATTACGAAATTATTTCATTTGAATTGTTTTCATCGTTACTGTTGGGAAATTTGGAATTTCAATCACTGATGAATAAATAATGTGTATGTTTATATTTCGGAAAGGATTATTCCATAAATTCATCATCTCAAACAATTTTTTTACGGAGTTGTTACTCTCAAATTCTAAGGAATATTTTTCGGAAATAGAAAAGAACTCATGACATAACAGTCATGTAGTAATTGCCTTATACCTGAATATTTACTGGAATTTCATGATCATTATCACTCATTTTTTGTTACTGATACGGCTGCTTATGCTACTGAGATATCATCTGCAATAATTTTAGGGCAACAACTGGAAGGATGAAAAAATTGCTTCATCTCTACAAAAATTCGAAAGAATAGTCAATACTTACATTATAATTACTAACATAATATATAAATGTATATACATTCTTCCACTTAAGACTGTGTATACCTTATTCATTATTTTTCTTATATTATTTCTATTATTCGCTTTGATTTCATAATAAAAATCAATTGAACTGCATATCACGTATTGAAAGAAAAAAATTATTTATGTCCCTAACATTTATTTCATTTTTTTCAAGGACAAAACACAAGCATTACAGGAAAAGATATAGGCGCTCTAAGAGCGGTGCCTGTGCGAAAGTAGCGATTCACATTGGATTTTAATGCACATTGGATTTACTCAACCATAAGTTTTAACAGATTGACTGTTTATATTCAGGTAATCTAGACTTTAAATTTCTTTTCCATATCGAGTGGTAGTATTTTCAGTATGAGTCACTGTTTCAGTATCATTATTTTTGTGAAATGAATTCTTATAATCATAATTAACTGATTTCACAAAAATTATAGTTGAATTTTTTCTTTGCAGCTCTTAATAAATTCTATTTCCCCTCACGATTGTGTTTGTGTTTAAGATTTTCACTAGATAAGACCTAGTTGTATATCTTCATGATAATACCTGGAGTCCATTTTTCAATGTTGATATTTTAATGATGATAAATGTGCTGAATCGTACTGGAGTTCTATCCCAACACCGAACCGTTATTTTCAACATTTCGATACGTGTTTCAGTCACATAGTGATCATTTTCAAGAGAAACTTCAATCTTCGAGGCGTGTTGTCGAGGTGTTGAAAATAACGGTATTGGGATAAAACTCCAGTGAGATTCATTACTACACATGTAATATTCATTACTACACATGTAATAATTGTGCTGATTGATATTAAGCTTTGGAAGAAGTATAGATTTTTTGTACAAACATTTTAATGTGTGAAGTAATTCTTTAGTTTCACCTCATTTTGTATTTTTTACTTATTTTGAAAATTCCAAGCTGTTAAATGATTTTTGGACTCCGGTGATGTTATCAGAATACAATTCAGTTGAAATTCCCTGCCTCGAAAATATTCCTTTTAAGTATTTGATGACATTTTGGATAGTGATATAGTAACAATCGAGAACAACCATATAGTAACTCTCCAAAAAAATATCTACTTCTAATTTATTCCATGGCATGGAAGATATGTTATGATTATTTAGGAATTCTCTGCTGTTAGTTTTTTTGAAAATGTAACATGCTTTTGAACTATTGAACCAGGCCAAAAGATCAAGTCACGAGCCCTCAGTTTCATTTTCTCTTGAGATATATGCTCCAAATGTAATCTATTTGGAGTATTTTTCCTATGAGATTCAGGAATAAGCATTCTATCAGACTGAAAAATTGAAACGTTTATGTAACTAAGTTTGTTTCTAAAAGGCCAATATGCCTCAAGCGAATTTTTTTATTTGATTTTATCAGTTGGAAATCCACTTGTAATTGTTTTCATCAGAAATTGTAGATGGGAATCTTCATTCATATATTTTTTTATGAACTCAATTTTATGATCACTATCAGGAAGATTTCGTTCTATAAAACATATCTGCTGATCTAGATCATACAAAAATTTTCATTTCCTATAATAGGCACGGAAAAGAGCATCTGCTATTTTGAGATTTTCACCTTATTCATAAACAACTTCAATATTGTATTTTGACAATTTCGATAAAATATTTTGAATTCCGGAAGGGGCCTTGAAGATATCTTTAGAAAGAAGTGGGATTAAATGCTTATAATCTGAATTTACAGAAAATTTGTCTCGTCCGAAAATATACTGAGGAAACTTGGTGGAATATTATTGATGCGAAATTATTTGGAAACTGGACTTCAGAGAGGGATTTATACCAGCAATGAAATAGAAGACCCATTTTCTGAACGTGAGGTTGGAATAAGAAATAGAAAATTGAATAAATATCAAATGTTGAAATCAATTTGATCATTTGGGAAGCCACTTGTAATTATTTTCATCAGAAATTGTAGATGGAAATCTTCATTTTTTTTTATGAACTCAATTTTTTGATCACTATCAGAAAGATTTCGTTCTATAAAACATATCTGCTGATCTAGTTCATACAAAAATTTTCATCTTCTATAATAGGCACGGGAAAGAGCATCTGCTATTTCGAGATTTTCAACTTATTCATAAACAACTTTGATATTGTATTTTGACAATTTCAATAAAATATTTTGAATTCCGAAAGGGGCCTTGAAGATATCTTTAGAAAGAAGTGGGATTGAAGGCTTATAATCTGAACTTACAGAAAATTCGTCTCGTCCAAAAATATACTGAGAAAAGTTGGTGCATGCAAAATATGTTCTTTTTGTATCCAGAAAGTTTGCGAATCTGTCAAAGATCTGGATGCATAAGCCACAGCCCTCCATTCTGTTTCAAGACTGCACCCAGACCCTTTGAAAAGAAATCAAAATATAAAGTGATGGGTTCAGTTACTGAAAAATATGAAGGAAATGGAGGGTTCATTGAATATGGAGGGTCATATGTTGTTTAAATTCCATTGAAAACATACCACTTTTTTTATAAATATCTCAAAGGCTTTGGTATTTTTGATTAGTTGGAGATAAATTCACCCAAATAAGTTATCATTCCTGAGAGTATTTTTATATCTTTTTTGTTTTCTGATGTTTAGTAATATTGGATGAACTTCATTTCATCAACATCTATCTGGCTCAATGCCTCCTTCTGACAAAATATGTTCCATGTATTTTATTTCAATGTAAAACATGAACCGTTTCGCGGCGTTCTCAAGAACTGGGCATCGTCAAGACCACTTTATGGCAAATTTTGCATAAAAATCTTGGTTTACACTCATACAAGATCAAACTGTCCCAAAAATTGAAGTCGATGGATCATTTGACGCGACGTACGTTCTCAGATTGGGCTTTGGAGAAGATGCACCAAGACGATGAATTTTATCGCACAATCATTTTCAGTGACGATGCTCATTTTTGGCTCAATGGGTTCATCAATAAGCAAAATATGCGTTATTGGTCTGGTGAAAATCCACATGTGCTTCATGAATCACCACTTCATTCACAAAAAAAAAACTGTTTGGTGCGGTTTGCATGCCATCGGCATCATTGCGCCATATTTTTTCCTCGACAATAACGATCGTCACGTCATATGGCGCGATAATGATAGCCATTGACAGGGCGATCGTACGTTCTCCGATTGGGCTCTGGAGAAGATGCACCAAGATGATGAATTTTATCGCACAATCATTTTCAGTGACGATGCTAATTTTTGGCTCAATGGGTTCGTCAATTAGCAAAATATGCGTTATTGGTCTGGTGAAAATCCACATGTGCTTCATGAATCACCACTTTATTTACAAAAAATAACTGTTTGGTGCGGCTTGCATGCTGGCGGCATCATTGCGCCATATTTTTTTCTCGATAATAACGATCATTACGCCATGGTACGATAACGATCGCCATGTCAATGGCGATCGTTATCCCGCCATGATTACCGATTAGTTTTGGCCCAAATTAAAAAACATGGACTTGTGACGTGTGGTTTTAACAAAACGGTGCCACAAGCCACACAGCACACGTTACAATCGATCTATTGAAGAGTAAGTTTGGTGAGCGTGTTATCTTAAGGAATGGACTAGTCAATTGGCCACCTCGTTCGTGTAATTTAACGCCGGTAGACTTTTTATTTGGGGTTACGTTGAATCGTTGGTCTATGCTCTATGCCAACAAGCCGATGACATTGTAAGAACTCAGAGCCATCATTGAACGCGAAATAGCGGCCGTTACGGCCGAAATGTGTGACCGAGTCATCGAAAATTGGGTCCAACGAATCGACCGCTGCCGACGTGAATTAAATATCGACGGCACTAAACTTGCTTTTCAAAAATACTTTTATTATTACAAAACTCAAAAATCAGAAATAATAGAATTGCAAAAATATATGAAGTTATACGTCTCATTAGTTTGGAGAATAAAATCTGACTGATTCGGGATGCTAAGCTTCGAAAATGTCCGCTCCTGTGAGAACTGTCTGGTCAGCATCTGGAACAGGGTGGTGGTACTGCAAGATTAGCGGGATTGTCCTAGGTGGTGAGATAATTCCTCCCCCCGAAGATTCAACTATCATGCACAGCGGGGTAGTTGAACAGTGGATAGATCGGTTTCTTCATTTATAATTTGCAGTTGGTTCTCTTCTTGGCTTGGCTTCTTATTGGTACAACATCGGAGTAAATTTTTTCTGTACAAAAAGTAAACTATCATTGATATGATCGTTAAGTAGATCACTAAAGTCCATATGCTCGGTGATTGGTAAAGTCCGCCTTGGTTGAGTGTTATTTCAGGATTGTTGTTAATCAGCTGATTTTTCAGGTTTTGGAGTTCTTTTAGGTCAACATCATCCAATTGAAAGCTCATATTTACACTTCTTGGAGGGTTGCGATCTTGGTTCAATTCGGAAATCAATATTATTCGATTGCTATTGATTACCCTTTCTTCATTGATTATTTCGATTTGATTCGGCTTGATTTTGCAGTCTACTGGGATGTTGATTGGATAGGATCCAATTATTCTTTGAACTTCTTGCATGTTACATTGTAGGTGGATTGTCGTTTTATTTGGAAATATCGCTATCCATTAGGTAGAGTCCTCCAGTTGATTGGCTATTGGTATTAGTGATCCTAACATCGATTTGTCTACATGTGGAAGTGTCTTCCATCTTCAGGAGTTGCAGCTCACAGAGATTTTCAGAAATTTCTCTGATCGGCATTTTCTTGCAGACATAGAATTGTGGTTCGACTTTGTCACAATCGTCGCTTTTAAATGTGAAATATTCTGAGTCCTTCAGTAAAAATGAATTTTTTAGTATGAGTGCCTTAAACTGACTTTGACTATATGTGGTGATTGAATATAAATGATAGTAATCGAAAATATATGGATATGTGATTGGAATATGGAGAAGAAATGTTATTCTATTGTTCAGAATGAAACATTCAATGTTTATTATTTTTTCTAGCTTCAAGATATTTTCTTAAGTAATATGAAGAGAAAATTGAGTTTATGCAATACTTCCGTGTGATTTAAGAAGTTCAGCGTATAAATCAGTGGGTTTCACTATGCTTGGATGCATAATGTTGAGTTTCGCGAATGCTATAGAATTTTCAATGTCCTGCAAGGCAGAGTTGACTATTTCAAACATATCAATCATTTGGTTGGGTATATCGTGAACATATCCTCTATTTTCTTCATAACTCTTTGCTTGGAAAATAGTAGCAATATGAATTATTTTTTCTTGAAGAAAGTTTTCGTTGTGAATTATTTGTTGAATAGTTTGATTGAATTCATTGATCAAATTGATTGATACTGAATTTTGTTTCACAACACTAGAAGCCAATACTTTTTGGTTGTTTTGAAGTTCTCCAATAAGTTTTTCGTACCGCTCCCCGTCTTCTGCATCGAGGTTTTCTGTAATTGATTTGAATATCGAGCCAATACCATTAATTGATCCTCTCTTGGTTCTTTTGGGATGTATGATTATTTTCTGCCATTTGGATTCAGTCTTTCCTTTTGTCAGTGTCAAAATTTTGATATAGTTTTCTGTTTCGATTGGGGAAATATCGTTTTTGCTTATACTGAGTGCTTCTAAAAATTGTCCGTATTGGTTGTTCAGTTTTTTGATTTCAGTTATGAATGGATTCAGGTCATAGTAGTGTATCAGTGTGTGTGAGTTTTGTTGAATTTTGGCAGTGCCCAATTTTAAGGGGATCATACCAGGATTGTTTTCCAGGTTTTTCAATGTTATTCTGTTTTGAAGTCCGAATACAAAAGGTATCCTGAAAAGAGATGAAAGGAACTATTTATTGAAATCATAGCACTCCTTTCTTGGTCTTTTTAAATTGTCCATGTGTACTTTTTTATGATTTTCTGTAGAAACTCTCTTCATAGTTTCGTCTACTTTTATGATAGTGGTCGGTTTTTCGAATTTGTTAGCGTGTTTTTGTCTCAAGTGTTTTTTCACATAGGTTTTAGAATTAGATTTAAACATTTCCGGGTTATCGCGTGTTTCATTAGATTTTGAAATAACTTTTTCTTTTTGATTCATTATTTTTCTGTTTATTTCCGCGTAGAGTAATTTAGTTTTTTCTCGGTGGTCATTCGTATAGTCATTGAGAAGTATATTGTCTATGTCGATATCGAATGGATTTTCATTGGTGATATGTCCATTAACTATGTCGATAGGTTTCAATTTCGTTGTAGAATGTATTGAATGGTTGTATGCAAGTATAGCGTGTACCATTTTCGTTTGAGGGGGTGTTTTCAGAAATCCTCTACTATTAAGAAGTCTGATGTATTCAATGAGAGTAGAGTGAAATCTTTCAATTAGTCCGTTTGATTGAGGATGATGGGGTGAACAAAAGTGTACATTTACTTTATGCAGTTTGAGAAGTTCTTCAATAACTGTATTTTCAAACTCAGATCCATTGTCAACTATGATTTGAATAGGTACGCCATGGTGTGAAAAAATATTAGAAGTTTGTCAGCTATATCGGTAGCCGACAAAAAGGGCAAATGATGTGCTTGCGCATATTTTGAAAACTGTCTACAATGGTAAGAAATTTATTTTTTTCTAAAGTGTAAACGTCAATGTGGATAATTTCGAATGGTTTGGTGGCTGTCGGGGTTATATTCATTTTTGTTTTAATAGGATGTCTTTCATATTTACTTCGTTGACACACTCGTTAATAAAGGTTTGAATAGAATCTTTCATACTGGGCCAATAATAAAGGGTTTTGAGTTTTTATTCAGTCTCGTCAATACCTCTGTGATTACTTTTACCCTCATGATATGTTTGTATCAGTTCTAAAGCTTCCTTTCTCTCTGTGACATCGGTTAGTTTGATTTTACATCTTTTGAATTTTAACGAAGGCCATTTGAAATTTTGTCTAATTACTTCACAAAATCGTTCATAATTGTCTGGCATTTCAAAATAAAGATGATAAGGTACGTTAGGGGCAAAGTATTCTTTTACAAAATCGATTATGTCGCTTTCAAAGTTATTTGAAGAAAGCTGAACAGTCATTCTCTGTTTTTTCTCAAATAAGATTGTTATTTTTGGTTTAGACGGAGAATGAAGAACGGATTGAAAAATAATTTGGTTTTGACCGAAATTTACTGGGGATTCTGAAATGGGTATTTCAACAATTGGATTTTCCTCGGTATTGGTGTGTACGGTACCGTCATCAATTTCTTCAATTGGATTTAGTTCATGTTTCTCAGGGGTTTGAGTAGTTTCTGTGTCAGCGTTAACTATCATGGAAATATTATCTTGAAAAGGCTTACCTATTTCTAATATATCCGAAGATGGTTGGTAGTCTGGGGTATCTAAGTTAGGGTTTACATTATTTTGGTTGTCAAATGCAATAGATGGGCCAGCTGGACGTTCAGCTTCGATTATTTCGTCTAGTTCTTCCCAGAAAGTCTTTGAGTCTTTTGCATAAATCATATTATATTGATACTCTTCAAGTTCAATTCGCCATCTTGATAATTTAGAACTCTGGTCTTTGGTTGAAAATAACCATTGGAGTGGTTTATGATCCGTGATAATATTAAATTTCCTACTAAAAAGGTATGGACGAAAATATTTGGTTGCCCAGACAATAGCCATTAGTTTTTTTTCTATTGTACTGTAATTTGATTCGGAGTCGTTAAGAGTCCTTGAAGCGTACGCTATTGGAAGATCTTTTCCAATAGGTCCTTGGCTCAAGACTGCACACAAAGCTACGTTTGAGGCGTCCGTTGTTAAATTGAATGTTTTAGAAAAATCTGGATACTGAAGAATTGGTTCATTAATTAGTAAATTTTTACAAGTTCCAAAACACGAAAGAAATTCTTCGTCGTGGATGATCTGTGCACCCTTTTTCAAGCATTTGGTAAGTGGTTTTGTTAATTTTGCAAAGTTATGAATCAATCTTCTATAATATCCTAACAGTCCAAAAAATCCTTTGATTTGTTCAGTTGTTTTTGGAATAGGGAAGTTCTTTATTGATTTTATTGTATCCGGATTTGGTTTGACACCGTTTGAGGTAACAATATGACCAAGATAAGCCACTTCTTTTCGTAAGAATTCTGATTTATCAAGTTGAATTTTGAAGTTTGACTCTCTGAGTCTTTGGAAAACTGCTCTCAACCTTTTGATATGCTCTTGGAGAGATGTAGAGAAGATGATTATATCATCTAAATAAACTAAGCATTTTTCGTTCTGAATGCCTCTAAGGATATTCTCTATCACTCGCTCAAAGGTCACGGGAGCATTCTTGAGACCAAATGGCATCCTGAGGAACTCGTAATGCCCATTTTCGGTAATGAATGCTGTTTTTTTGATATCTTTCTCACACATTTCAATTTGGTGCAATCCGCTGGCAAGATCTAAAGTCGAAAAATATTGGCATCTACCTAGCTTATCTAGTAAATCGGTTATATTCGGCAAGGGATATTTATCGTCTATGGTTTTTTCATCAAGCTTCCGGTAATCTACAACAACTCGCCATTTTTGTTTACCGGAGGCATCCATTTTCTTAGGGACGACCCAAATTGGTGACTACTAGGCCTGATGATTTTTTGATCTAACATTTTTTGAATTTGTGTTTGAACTTCTTTTTTGTGAATGAATGGATATCTGTATGT
>WOGR01000058.1:10739-35710 GCA_015342045.1 Leptinotarsa lineolata | reverse complement strand
ATCAAAGCGCCTGACTTTCGCTTTCCTCAGGTCGAGTGGGCTGAAGTCGGAAACTGAAGGGTTCATCATGGCATGCCAGGATGGTGTCTTCAACACCCTGGTCTACCGTAGTCACGTGATGAAAAATAACGAAGCGATTTTTTGACGAGTTGTCACAAGATGAGAGAATTTCAGACCCGGAATCTTATTTCAAAGTTAATGTTTACTATTGCTGTTCAGATATATTAATTTCACAAACTGAACAAAGATTTCAGAGCCTTTGCAACCTGAGTAGTGTGTTCGAAATATTATAACCACAGAAACTCCTGTCTTTCTCAAACGAAGAGTTATCAAACGCTTTCGGAAAACTGTCTGCTAAATACAGTATTGACATCTTAGTTAACCTTTATGACCAATTAAAGACTCTTAGAACATGCTTATAATCAGAAATCCAAAAAATTCACTCAATTGAGGAACTAATTCAATTATTACTCATAGAATTCAATAGTCTTTCCATCCAGTTTTTCGGTTACAACAGCAACTGCTGAAAGAAATTTTTCTAAATTAAATCTATGAAAAATAACTTAAGGAATTCAATGGAACAGAAACGCCCCTCAGACCTGTCACTATTGTCTATAGAGGCAAAAACTTCAGAAAAACTTAAGTCATCATCAAATATGAATGATTTAATAAATCAGTTCGCTGAAAAAAAGGCAAGGAGAGTTAACATTCAATTTGAATTGTTTCTTATGTTTTTGTTAAATAGTGATACATATGTATAATAGGCTGAATTACTACTTTTTTTATTATCAAAATTTAAAGCTATTTCACATAACTAAAATGAGACAGTATTTTTTTTATCTTTAAAGAAAACGAAGATATGGACGTTTGAAATCACTGTTAGAAAGAGACTGCTATCATTAGAGTGATGACGTCATTATCATATAAATCTTGTGCACTTCTCAATTTTTTTCGTTTTGTATGAAGATATGTGATCGTGACGTCACAATCCGTCTTTCCAGAAAAGTAAATTTTGTAAGGCTATAACTAACTTTGTTATTTTACACCCGACTTGAAAAAAATTAATGATTTTGACAAATTATGAAAGATATTTTCACATCTAAGTCAGTATTTCATTCAATTCAAGGTAAGGAGACACGCGTATTATGTATGATGAATAAATATTTCCCGTAGTTTTATGATTTTTTTTTGGGAAATCTTTACCCTTCCTGTGGGCCTCCAAATGAGTTTTTATACGGTGCCCCGCCAAAGCACGCTACGCCAGTGGCTAGTATCAACATGTATGGTACGGTCTCTATAATGTAAATGGGTCAGATTTGTTGTGAGGCATGTGAGAGGCAAGAGTTTCAACTTGCATAATATGCAATAGTGTCAAACCTGTACCACACTAACTGTGAGCTTTCTGACCAATAAATAAACAGACCTTTCAGGGCTATATTATTCATACAAATTTTTGTATCTATCAATTTGTTCGTAGGATCAATATTTTTTCATTCAAACTCGAGAAAAGGAGGAAGTAAAATCGCATCATTGTATCATGAAGTTTATTTTCAACTTCACGAGAAAAATTGTCTGGAACAAAGTTGTTTTGAACTGTATTTTCTACAATTTTAGTCTATATCATTTTTTTCGTAGAATCGATAGTTTTTGATTCACACTCGACATTGTATTATAACGTTTATTTTCGATTTCACGATAAAAATTGTGATGAATAAAGTTGTATAAAATCAAATTTCCTATTATTTTGAATCCTAACTATTTTTCAGTGGGATCGATAGTTTCTGATTCGAACCTGAAGAAAGGGTGGGATGAAACCTCATGATTGATTTATCACATTCATTTTCAATTTCTTGAAAAAATTCTGATGATCAGAGTTGTATGAGATTAAATTTCGTACAACTTTGTTCCTTGTTAGTTCTTTTCGTATAGGGTCAATATTTTTCGATTCAAACCCAAAAAGATAGGGAGGAAAATTCATCCATTTTATCGTCACGTTTATGCAATTTCACAAGAAAAATTCAAATATTTTGAGTTGTATGGAGGGAAATTCTCTACAATTTTTGGTATTCATTCCATAGGATCGATATTTTTTAATTCAAACCCGACAAAACGTACACATTATAAATGAAAGATCACACGTTCAAACTCACTTTTCAGCTAGAACGCCTGGAAATATCGTTTCACGGCATAAGACCTCTATTCTCAGTACGTCGTTTTCAACAGACTTCTTTCCTATACTATATTCACTGTCTTGCATAATTAAACCATAATATTTCACTTCAGGTGAAATATTCATGTTAACTCCACAAAAACCGAATTGACTACTGACGTTTTTTTTTTATAATACCAATAACTTGAACCATGACGAACAAAATGGTAAAAACCGCGTATCGATATCTATCATCATCTTTAAATTACAGCACGTTTTTAGAAAATGTGCATTTTCGAAGATAACTTGATGTAACTTTTTTCCTGTAAAAAATTTCTTGGAAAACTGATTTGAATGAGACACAACGTATATTCCTATATTTCAATAGAGCTCAAAATAACCTTTCCAAAATTGTAGCACACCTGATGTTCTGCTAGAGTCATCTTTGAAATACAAAGCTTTCAGAATATTTCATGTAAACTTCCCAAACGCACACTTTGATCAAGTAGGACAACGCGGCGATGAAACAGAAAGAAATTGTCCAGTAGTAGCTACCAAATGCTGAAAAAGTTTTCACAGCAGTAATTTAAACGCATAGTTTCACTAAAACTGATAACAAATTATACTATATCCACTACTAATGAATGAAATTTCAACAATAATAATGATAAAAAACAAACAATCGAATATATTTTTTCAGAGAAGGTATTCAAAATGTTTACCAGCTTCTCCTACACACAGTCGACACATATTCTGAACGTTTTTTGTCGAAATTAATTAGTTCAATGGGAGTGAGAAAAATAAAACTTTACATCACTGCCGCTTTCAATTCGTATCTAGAATTGGTCGGCAATTCAATAATAAGATCTTTCAACCTTCCTCAGAAGTGAAAGTCCATAGGCTTTAGGTTCGGATGCACTCAGTCGCATCTAATGCGATATAAACAATAATCAAGAATAATAGTGTTTCTGTCTTCATTTCGAAGAATGAGTTTTTGAATTTCTATGGTGATTTCAATTCTATTCAAGCTTTCTTCTTGTATTCATAAATAATCATTTCGAGCTTGAAGAAATGTTGTTTGAAGGAAATCATTTCAATAAGTTTTGTATGCAATTCGGGAGTCTGAAGTGTATGATTCCAAATACTGAAAAGTGAATCTTTTTGGGGTACATTCAAATACCAATTGAAATCTGATTGATTATTTTGGGAAATATCTTTGAAATCTGAAGTGAATTATTTGTTATATTTTATTTGAATCGTGTTATGTTCGAAGTGAATAATATCCTATCATCAATGCCACTTGAAGTGAACTTTTTCAAATGTTTCAAGTGTCTACCCTTCAAGGAAAGGTGAACATTGTTTGATATTTTGAATATTTGGGAAAGTTACCTGTTTCATTGAACAATAGCGATCGGATAAATTTTTGTAAACGCAACACAAATCACGTTGCGTGAATGTCCGATATCGCTAAGTAGGTAGGTTCTGATAGATTGTGCGGCTGTTCAATAAAATCGTTATGTTTCAGTGGCAATAATTGTAGATCAACATTTGATGTACACTTCAGACATTGGACACGCTAAAAATTATCGAATACACGGTACATGTTACGGAAAGTGTGAAAAAGTTTGTGAGGGTATTAAAATAGACAAAATCCCATTGTACGGGCATATAATAACATCAGATGTTTATTGATGATGAAGTGAATGCTAAAGATAGGCTTTTTATTCGATATATCAATAATTTACATTTCCGCCTAAAGATCAATTGTATTCATGGGTATATTCATGAATTAGGCAATATTCGATAATGAAAATCATGAACCATTTATGGTAAAAGCAAATCAATTTTTAAAGTAGTGATAAATCTTTGTTATGTCGACAATTGATCAAGTTCATGAAAAATATTCAATGAACGGACAGATATTCATGGAGTTCATGAACATTCATTCACATAAACAGGATACTCAAATCTACTAGATTGGTAGTATCATATACAACTTGTTTATTGTAATTTCAAAGTTCTCAACTCAAATGGTTATGTTTTCTGAGAATTTTAATTTTTTTAATACAATAATAGCATCTATTCAGTTGATATGAAAAAAAATTAGTAATAATATATTTTTGAATACTATCTTCCATTATAAAAAATATCCCCAAACCTAGGTTATTGAATTTTTTATACTAACCATAAACTCAATTGGTGGACTATAAAAACATGATATGTATAGCATAAATCAGCTTGATAATCGACTGTGTAGAGTCGCCGTGAACAATTCGGTTGTCTCTACATAGGTTGATAATTTTTTACCTTTGTGAACTACAAAAACACTGAAAAACATTTTATCGTTCGAATAAAACGTATGTATTCATACGAGGTTCACTAATAGAAGCCTGTAATGTTCGTAAGAAACACAAATCGACCATTATACTTACTATAATGGACGCGAGTGCATCCAACAATATGGATATTTCTGACTACAGGGATACCCAAAATGAACAACGAAATAAGATTTCCTCAATGAATACATCACCCCAAACTCACTCAACAGTTACAAAGAGCTTTAAATTTCTGAGGAGAGAACAAGCCATTATTTTTCCTTCTATTGACTACATGTTGGCGCCTGGAAACAAAGTACAACTCAAAGACATTGATTTTTTTCTCTGAAATATCAAATAACAGAGTATGCATATATCTATCCAGCCAAAATGTAGTCGATATTTCCATGAGTCAAGGCAGTGAAATTGTGTTAAACGACCAGCTCATTAAAGCCCTCAAATTGAAATGTCCAGCAACTTGCCTGATATTAGCAAATGTCAGTCTAACAATACCATATACTGTAGTTGAGAATAGTCTCAGAGATCTTGGCATTACAATTGTCTCTTCCATTTCTTTCTTCAGAATCGGAATATCCCAACTAGAATACAGCCACATTCTCAGTTTCCGAAAGCCGGTTTTCTTCCTCCATATTCCCAAATCCTTAGTTATCCCTTTTGAAAATATCCTCTATCGTATAAAACTGATCTGTTGATCAGATCACTTGTTGCAAATGCAGAAAAGACGGTCATGTCGCAGCATCCTGTCCAATATAATTTAAAATCAGACGATTTCAAACCACGTTACTTTGCGACGTTACTTCACTTTTATTTTATTTCACTGTGAATTCATTCAAGGTTTTTTTGTCTTATATATTTGCTATTTTCAGCTATTCAACTAATTTTTAATTGTATTGGTTATTTCAGGAATTTCAAATCATTTTATACAATAGTAGACGTCTAGTAATCACCCGAAGATAATTGTGGATACCAACAATCGAAACGTCGTGAAGTAACGTGGTTTGAAATCACTTAATTTTCAATTATATCAATTCATTTTTTGTTTTAATTGTTCAATTTTACACTAATATTTTATTTCACTGTGAATTTATTTCAGGTTTTTTTGCTTGATATATTTGCTATTTTCAGCTATTCTATCAATTTCCAATTGTTTTGGTTATTTCAGGGATTTCAAATCATTTTATACAATATTAGACAATGGAAGTCCGAACTGATGAAATTCTACATATTACATCATGCATATCATAAACATTCCTATCACAATGGAACATGAATGGGGTGTACCCCCATATAGAGATGCTCCAACTACTGATCAACGAAGTTCAACCTCTTATAATTTGTCTTCAGGAAACCAACTTCAAGAACGATCGTACTTATGATGTAAAAAACTACAACTCATTTTGTTAAATTAGAAATCACACAGTGAGAGCCGCTGGTGGCGTTAGCATATACACCAGAAATTCCATTGAAGCAGAAGAAGTTGCCCTGACTACCAACCTAGAGGCCATCGCAGTAGTAGCAAAAATTTCGCAAGAAATATCCATCTGCAACATATACTTTCCCCCAGACCATGATATTGACATATCAGAATTGACTTCTATAACTAACCAACCACCAAAACCGTATATGATCTTGGGGATGTTCCTATACAAATTAGAAAGTTATGGATCTGGAAAAATTCATAATTATGTTCAATTTGATGTTATTGAATACCGGAGAAAAATCCAGGTTCAACACCATGACAGGCTATAGATCTATCCTTTTGAGATACATCACTCTTCAACAAACTCTCCTGGGAGGTATTACCTGACTAATATGATTGTAACTACTTTCCAATCGAAATTAATAACTCTACAATTCAGCTGACCAGACAGGAACTTCGTTCAAAATGGCGACTCAAAGATGTGAGTAATCAAAAATGGTCCTCATACTGTCCCTTTGTGGTCAACTAAGAAATTTTTCGCTAGACGACATCAACCATGTAGTAGCAACTTTCAGAGGGATAACCACAACCATCGGAAAAACCATCGAGATTGAAAAATATCACCCTGTACCTCGATGAAACGAAAATTGTCATAGAACTATGGAGGAAATCAAACGGATATGTGATAAACTCAAAAGGAATTCCACTATTGAAAATATGATCGAATTCAACAAACTTCGATTACAAAAGATATATCATTCAAAAAAAAGCAACCGTGAATCACGGTCAAAGTGCGTCTCCACATTAACACATTCTATGCCACCAACTGAGGTCTGGAGGAAAGTGAACGCAATCAAAAGACAATCAATCGCTTTTGGATAGTTTTGACATCGGTAACTTGCTTGCTGAAAACATACAACATCATTCTAGTAACAAAATATTCGACCAAGAATTTTTTGAATTCAAGAAATAACCAGAAACAATACTCTTCAAATAGATGTTGATAATGAACACCCACTAAACTCACAAATCACAATTGATGAACTGGACAACATCCTCTCTGATTTCAACAACTCATCAAGTGGACCAAATGATATTTCCTACATTTTTCTATCCAAACTTTCCCTAGGAGGATTAGTATTACAGTTATATAATGAAATATTTTTCTCAGAACAATTTTAGGGAAATTGTTGGAAGCCATAGTTTTGCCTTCCTGTAAACCAAACAAACCACCTTCCGATCCTACCTCATATATGCCAATATTCTTGACTTGTACCATATGCGAGCTTCTCGAGCAAAATTTGAATTCTAGATTGCAATTTTTTCTGAAACAAAAAACACTCATTACCCCAAACCAGAGCGCATTCCGAAAACATTGCTCCACTATAGACAACTTAATCAACCTCCACACGGACATTTCCGAATCTTTCGCAAACAAGCGAACGCTTATTGCAGTGTTTTTCGACATAGAAAAAGCGTTTGATTCAGTATGAAGACAAAATGTACTGAACGAATTGACTGGCTGCGGAATTCAAAGAAACATGATAGCCTTCATCCGTAACTTTCTAAGCAACCGATCATTTCCAGTTAGAGTCAACAGTGTATTATTGGAATTAAAAGTGTAAGAGAACGGCATCCCACAAGAAACATCTCTTAGTGTTACACTGTTTCTTGTAGCTATGAACAATATTCTCAAAGAAATCCAAATGCCAGTGAACGCCAACCTCTATGCAGACAACCTAGTCTTGTACGCAAGTGGAAAAAATATCAAAACAATATTCAACCTTCCCCAGCGAGAAATAAACAGCTTACAAACAACCTTTAGCCTACCACCTGCCTCCAGTATTAACACAGCTGAATTTCACGCCATTGAAACTACTCTAGCACACTGCAATAGAATCGAAGGCAACTCCGTGATATTCACGGACTCACTCAGCTCAATTCAAAAACTTTACCCCAACTATACCCCAAAAATGCCACTCTACTACGAATCGAAAAAGAACTCGCAGAACTCACAGTAGAAAAATAGTGGAAACAGTCTGGGTACCATCTCACACAGCTATTTAAGACAACAAAATCGCTGACGCAGAAATTAGAACTTCCATTATATATCCAAGAACATTTCAAATCTTCCAAGTTTCACACGAAGATCTACATAACGACGTTGAAAAACTCATATTCAAACGATGAAAAGACCAGTGGAGCTTCTTAACATCCAATAAACTCAGAGATATCAATCCAAACCTGGTTATAAACAACAACTGTCTTCTCAATCGTAGGCAGCAAGTCATTCTCACCCGACTACGCATTGGCCACACCTGCTATACACACTTACATCCCATCCAGAAAGAGATACCAAACCGATGCTTCAACAGCAATGTAGATTTAAGTTTTGGGCACATCATCATGGAATGTTACAGCTACCACAACGAAAGGCTTATATCCGGCTCAGGAAATGAATATACCAATGTCCTAGATATCAATAATATAGACTCATTGTTGTGTATTTTGAAATGTATCAAAACTGATAACATGATATAATATACAAAACACTTCATTGTTTAACATTGTCCTAGATATCAATAATTATAGACTCATTGTTGTGTTTTTTGAAATGTATCAAAACTGAGAACATGATATAATATACAAAACACTTCATTGTTCCACCGCTAATAACCTAGCTGGTTGATAGGGTATAATTGAAATAAAAAATAAATAAATCAGCTTATAGTAGATACCAGTGAGAGCAATGAAAGTAAAAATCAGCATACAAGCTATGATGGGTTTGTTTTAGGCAATTTGATGAGAAATGGTAATATCTCAAAGCTATTTCAATTAAAATTATGCTAGGATGAACATTTTTCTCAAATTATGATATGAAAAAAGACAATAAAATGATATTCTTTCGAATAAAAGAGAACGCTCAAGTCTTTTACCATTTTATTTATATTGTGGAAGTTGAAAAATGAAATAAAGTGTATTATCACATTTCGATGCTTTTTATTGTACAATGAGAAAAAAATTATTTCGTGAATCGATGAAGTGACGTAGGTCAAAGTCGTTCAAGGTTAAACTCGTTTATACCAATGAAACATATGAAAAAAATAAGATAAAAAACCCAATCGAAACTTTGTATACAGGGCTTTTCATGATGAGCGTTAATTAGCCGTTTCTGGCAAACTATTCAACGGATCAACAATATTTTAAACGAAGCAGCGTTGTCGCTTCTACTATAAAGCAGCGGCTTCTTTGATTTTTCAAATGGAACACCCCGTATATAATATCATATTAAGATTCATTATCACTTTGTCATCAAACTCATATACTATTCCCCTAAAATATCCATTACCGTTCAGAAGATATAAATTGATTTCGATATTTTTTTACCAAACATGAACTTTTATAAATGCTGATAATCTTGAACTCTCTTGCACTAAAACGATCAAATTTGAAATGAAGTGGAGTGATACTATGAGGATCTTTACTCCAAGTCATATTTTCATTTGCCTCATACAGGGTCTTCAAAAAATGCAGATACTTTGATCTCATGAAAAAATGAGTGGAACTCAATTTTTGCAAATGGAACACCCTGTATATTTCAACATTTCTGAGCTCTACATCTAATTCTGGATTAACTCCGTTCAGATAATACTACGGAGAACAACAAGAACCAGAATTGAAGAATTCTGGTTCTTTTACTCTCTCTGCTCATACAGTGTGTGAAATTTTTTCAATGGGAAATATAGGCTTGTGATATATTGTTTGGAAGTTCCCTTCATTCTCTATTCAAAAATGTTATTTCTTTCAAGTTTATTGCAACAATTAAGATAAAATCAATCGAAATCATGTGGTTACCGAAATTCTAAATGGAAAATCCGTTTCAGAATCTGATTTTTCGTTAGCCAGCTGTCGCACCCCCCACGAATGACGACCCAAAGAAGTCGAAACTTCGCTAAAATACACTCAAAACTTATTGCAATATACTCAAAACTCAGTTCATGTTGAGGTATTGATAATAAGAAAGTGAGCAGAAATCATAGCAATGTTCTTTTAAGATGGTATCCTTTGAAAAACTGGGAATAATTTCCGTGGCAACGTTAGTTTGAAACGCCTTGTCAAATTGTTTTGTATATTACAACATTGGCTGTCAGTATTTCAATTCAATTCAATTCAAGTTTGAAGTTCGTTAACTTAAGTCTGACAATTGGTTAGATTAACGGGAATGTAAAAAATAACAGTTTTACAAATTATTGGTTACAGAGATAAAACCCGAACACAACAGGATATAGCTATCCTATTTCATGAGAAATTTTTCAATTTACTGCCCATATCTCAAGAAACAATAAGCAAAATAGGAAGGCAGTTTTGCGAGATTGGTCATATGGGGCAGATAAAAAAATAAGCTGCCAATGCAATGAGTGATGAACTCAAATTAGATGTGATGCTTGAGTTTGAAGAAAACCCACATACATCGAATAGACAGGCATCCATAATATCCAATGTTAGCCATTCATCGATAGTAAACATATTGAAAGAAAATAAAATACATTCCTATAAATTGATAACTACTTATGAGCTCTTGGAAGACGATTTTGATAAAAGAACTTATTTTTGTAAGCAAATGATGGATAGGTTGAATAAAAATATCATCCAATTGAAGACGTTATGTTTTCTGATGAGTGTACTTCATCTCTCAACTGTCATGCTAATTGGCAAAATTGCCGCTACCGGTCAACGGAAAATCCCCACTGTATGAGAGAAGAACACACGCAATATACTCAGAAGTGTAATGTTTGGGCAGAGATTGTAGAAAACCATATCATTGGTCTCTTTTTCATTGAATGGCGATAATTATTTGGCAGTACTTCAAAATGATATTTTTCCAAATTGATATCCTGATCCGGAAAACCTCAAGTTCCAGTGAATACGATATGATTTCAGTAGATTAGAACACCTCCACTTTACAATACTTCGATACATTTCCCAATCGGTGGATAGGGAGGCGGGGATCAATTGAATGGTCAGCGCGATCACCTGATCTTCCATCATTAATTTTTTTTATCGGGATATGTATAGAGCGATGTGTACAATACTAAACTTCCAGAGTTGAATGATTTATAAGAACGAATAATGCTTGCCAATATGTCGGTGAAGCCTGATATGTTAAATAATGTTAGAAGACAGTTTTATTTGAGATTAGGATGTTGTCAAGACATTTGCGGTGAACATTTTGAACATCTACTTCATTATCATCCATAGTTGTTTTTTGTATACTACATTCCATTACGTTTTGCATCACATTTTATTTTTTGAGTGTAGTTTATCGAATTTCGGAAACCACATGATTTTGTTGTATTTTATCCTAATTGTTGAACTAAATTCGAAAGCAATAACAGTTTTGAATAGAGAATAAAGATACCTTCTAAACAAAAAAGATACCTTTTAAACAAAAACCTATACTTCCTATTTAAAAAATTGGGGGTTGTACCTGACACTCGAAGGGGATTGAAGGTGGGGTATCAGTTTCACGTTGAAGAATATCAAATTAAAATTCAAATTCAACGTGTTTCGTTTTTTTTTTAATATATACAGTAACCGAAATAATGAATTTGATCCATTTTGTTTTTACACACTGTATATTCGCTCGACTGCCGAGAATATTCGAGTATATGAGTTGCTTCTGAACAACTTATAAAATGATTCTAAGCATACTATCGGTCTGCTATTCCCAAGAATCGACAAGTTTGCGCTCTCGGGGATATAGTATGTGCAATTTCAGTTTCGAATGGTGTGTTAATGTTGACGCCAATGTAATGATTACTCCTCGAGATTTACCCACCTAATTCAGAATTATCTCATTATAAGAATTATCAGTTGATACGACATTGAAGGACGACGAATATAAGGTAAAATTGTAAGATTCATCTAATGGATACTAACGTAATTAACTTTATCGCTACTGCCAGGCTAATTATGGGTTGAAAGTATCGTAAATGATTCTGTAAACAAAATATGAAGTCTATTATCATTTGTTATCACTATGACACTCAGTAACTGAATTAGATGAAACCAATATGATTAGGTGAATGATGCTAATTCAAATTGTTCAATTTATTTTCTGGAAATTAGCTCTGATTTGCAATCATTTCACACTATTAGTCGATTTTCATTTGATTTACTTCGAGCTATTTATTGCTATCTAATTTTTTGAACTGATACACTTGTTTGGTGACACAATAGATCCCTCAGATGAAATTTCAATAATTTGCTACTTGAGAATACCATCGCTTGATTTTGAAGTACCTACGTTGAGTTCAGATATTTCTTTCAGGTTTTTTATCCTTAGGTTAATAACCAAGGACAAACGTTAACGACATGAGCAATCCAAGACTCATTCAGAGAGGTGGGATAATTTACTGAAGACTAACTGAGCTTGAATATGAACATTTTGGCACACTCTGATCTATGTGTTAGAAGTTGATTACTGTTATCTACTTTTTATATTTTCTCAAGAAATTTCGTGTGAGAATAAATGAAGAAATCATGTAAATAGAATTGACATATTGTTATGTCATCGTTTATAGAATGTGAACTCAAATTCTAAAAGAACTATGCTGTTGAAAAATGTGATAAAAAACATTGCGCTTACATAATCCGAAAAGTTTATAGAAAAATTATGGTAATCAATTCAATATATCCCAAAATGACTATTGCGAAAACTCGTTCCAACATAAATATCAATTGGAACCATAGTGATCCAACCCACAACTGGATGGATCATTAAATGAAGGTGTTCTAAATATTGGAAATCTATTGTTTATTCGTTCAATCATATCTTCTTCCTCTCACTCAGAATATAGAATAAAAAATGTATTCTCATCATTACGGAAATTTAATTCAAAATGATGTAGTTTTCGATACAGTTCAAATGAAATGATAATTTTTATCAATATTTTTCTCCAACAATTTGTCGTATAAATAACAGGTAGTTCACTTCCAAACGTACTTCAACATTGAGAACTTTGAAGAGACAACTACAAAATATTGGCGAAGAATTGGTGAAAATGTATATTGGTTTTCCCAAACAGTCTCATTTACTCAATATATCAATAATGCGAAATGATATGAAGAAGTTCGAACTGAAAGTTATGCAACATCAGGAAGGCCATATTCCAAAACTGGTTTCAGAGGTACAGGGTGTTTCATGTTTCCGTTAAATATAATGATCATTTCATTTTTCTGTCAGTAGTTTCTTACTCAGCACAGTATTTCAATTACAATGCTCTTTTGCCAAGTTTTCGAGTCAATTCTAGCCGTGATATAGTAATTACTACATGGTAAAAAAATCCTCGGACCTAACACAAAGATGGCGCTAGTCTTGTTGCATCTACCGCTTTTTTAGTGGTGAATGCAATATTGCTGATGAAATTTCATGGTATTCATGATAGGTTTGTGAGTTATTGTACTGAGAGTGACACTACATTTGTTATTTTCAAAATAATGGATCAAAAACAATTCCTTGTGTCAATTCCAAACTCCTTGTTGATGAGCAAGAATACGATTCAAGCAAAGCAATGGCTTGAAAAGTGTTAAAAGGACAACGCTTCGCCAGAAAATATAATTAAATGTTAGTTTGCTGACTTCAAACGTAATCATAGAGACAAGTAGCCGACTAATGCCACTTTCTATCCTCCACCCACCACTCGACCTTGACATCACAACCTCACCATTCGACCTTGACCTTGAATGACACCCCTACCCTTCAACCCCCATCACTCGAACTTGGCCTTGATGATGTCACCTAAGTGTTGACTTCGAGATTACCCCACCACTCGACCTTGAAGTCACATAGCCTTGAGACTTGGCCTTGATTACTCCTTCCTTCATTCTATGATAATTTTCTATATAAGTAAAGTTTTGAAAAATCTGTTTCTGTTTGGAATATATTTTTTCCGTTAACTAGCTGTCGCACCCCTACGAACGACAACCCCCAGAAGTAAAAAGTTGTGCGAGCTAAGGAATAACGAGGTCTTTCTACGTGTAATTCCTAACACGATTTCAGAACCATCCCAGCTTCAATCAGATGAATTCTCTCGAGAAAAATATCTGGTCGAGACTGAAATCGAACCCACGACCTTCCAATCGTAAGTCGGGCGTACTACCACCGCGCCAATTCCGTCACAAAATGTATTATATATTTTGTTTAGGTATAAGTCAGTATCAAATCCCCCTCGTCAAAAACCCGCAAAAACCCCTAATCGAAAAAACAAGATTCCCAAAACAAAAAAAAAACAATCCTTCACCCCACAATTTCCTCCCTGACACCCGGTTCTCTTGATAAACATTCAACCCCAAACCCACCCCACCACTCGATCTTGACCTCGAATGACGTCACACCCCCACTCAACCTTGAACGACGTCACACGACCTTGATACCCTCACCCTCACCATTCAATTCTCCATCAACAGACCTTGACCTTGAATGACGCCACATCATCCTTAGAATTTACCTTACCTTTACCCAAATCCCCACCACCACCACTTGGCCTTGAACATGGGCGTCGACATTGATATTCGGGTATGCCTTCGATATGTGACTTTAGGGTTTATATAAACTCAAACTCTTCCTTTTTTGATAATAATTTTCTACATAAGCATAGTGTATCATATATTCCCATTCAGTTCAGACAACTCAAAGTGATTAAATAGTTAGTGAGCAGCTCTCAAAATGAGCTCTTGCTTCACATTCAATATCCCTCTATTCTAATCTTGAGGAAAATCCATGAGATACTCTGAGGGTAATTTACCACTGAACACATTACTGACGGAATCCATCATATCTTGTTCATTCTCATCAAGACCCCATTCTATCCGTAGTAGCGAATTTGCATATGTTTGTTCAATCATTTTTATAGTGGTAGTTATGCCAAGTTTCCGAATAATTGTCACTTGCTCACTACCCATTTCATAGCGACTTTCGTCGAAGAGGAAGGCGAGGGCGTTATTGAATAGGTAGCACCGCTTCGTGGCATCAGATGGTGTGAACTTCCCCTCGATATAAATGTAACTGACTGCAATATCGAGTATAATATCTCGAAAATTGATGGGTATTGTTATTTCATTTGAATTTTTGTAATATAGTAAACCAAAAGGCTTACTTGTATGCTCATGAAGAAAAATTGGGGGATGGTCGAACATGGGCTCCTCGAATACCTCCAATTTATCACTTGTGATGATGATCGCCATATTATTGGTATTTCCATATCGAACCTTCAAGCCAATGAATTTGATAAAGTTCAAGCTACCAGCGCTCATCCTATATCTTGACCGATTGGCAGACGTACGTAGAATGTTTCGACATTTGGATTTTCTCTTCTTCAAATGCCCATGATCATAGTCTTCACCTTATGCATAACGTTGATTCAACTGCTGCCTCTGCTGCAATCACTGGCTATTGAAACACAACGCTATTTTCCGTCAGAAATAATAATCGTTGAGTTTATAGCTTTATCAGTGATTATCATCTGCTCATTGCTAGAAAGTAACAAATACTGAGTTATAATTCCATCAGCTCCAGCTTTATACGCATTTTTTTATAGATGATCATCGGTCACCATCGTTTTAGCTCAATTATTTGAATGCTTATCGAGGGTTTTTTCCAAATCAGATTGCATTGATTTGATATCCCTTTCCATTTGCTCACACTTTTTAACAAATTCTAATAATTTCAGTCCAAGCGTAATGAGATCTTTTTTGACTGATAAGGAAACTGTTTCCATTCCATTCATTTACAAATTAATTTTATCAATATCATAATCTATTTCTACTCTCATCTTTGAAATGTAAAAGGCAACGTTTCCACGATTAACACAATCCATAGCCTCTTCAGGCTCTTCTATATTTTTAAAAATTCATTTTACATATCGAAGTTTCCATCGAAATTCAATTTGAAGCCAACTTCAGGTACTCCTTGCAAAATGGTATTTGAAACAGCCTTACTTCTGCCACCAAACTTGTCGATGCTTCCTCTACCCATTTTTGTGATACACAAATGACAATCGTCGATATTGTGAATCAACATATCAGTAATGATAATTGTTATAGCTTCATCAATTCCAAGTCGACAATTATTTTTTTATCATTGAAATTGATTGGATCACCATCGTCATCCAATATGAGTAGACATATTTTCGAGGTACTGACGACCGCCATGTTTTTCTGCGATTTGGTGCCAGGATTGCGATACTGATAGTCAGGTAAGTGCATTTTAAATAGTAGATTGTTGATGAGGGAATTGACCAATCGTCTATTAGTTTTATTTGAATGCAATCTTGTAGATATGCATCGACTCATTACCCTCATTCAAATAAGGGAATCGATATGGAACCCTAGTTATATAGTCCCAAATATCATACAATGTATATATTGAAGCAGAAGCAGCAATTTTCCATCGATTATTTTGATGAAAAAGTGGGTGGTGGATTGAGAAGTCAAACAGCGTCATGAATCTTTACTTCCACTTTCCATTCGCGGTCTGATTATTGGACCTTCTAACTGTGGCAAGACAAATGTTATGATTGCTCTGTTGACTCATTCTCTAGGATTTCGATTTGTAAATATTCATCTGTCTCTTCATGAACCCATATATAAGTATTTACGTGAAATATAAGCTCCAATTGAAAGGTCAGGATTTCACACTTTTGCCAATAATGCAGCTGAAATAGTAGAGTCGTCAGATGTCGAGGATTCAATATTCATATTTGATGATGCTATGTGCGAGAAACAGGATGTTATACGATCATATTTCAGTAACTCAAAAATTATGTGCTTGGCAGCACCCTCATCTCATGATCAGTCTGTTTCTTGCCATGATTCAACCCTACGAAATGAGAACTCCACAACATTCTATTATCAAAATACTCGTGGTTTGCGATCTAAAACAGCCCAATTTTCCAACTCAATTTCAATAACTGAAATCCTGATCGTTGCACTGACTGAAACTTAGCTGTACAAATCGGACAGAAATGAAGAGTTATTCCCTAATTGCAATGAGGTATACCGCTCTCATAGGAAATTTTCTGAATGCAATTGCTCAAAAGGTGGAGGTGTTCTTATTGCAATTGCTGATGCGTTCGTCTCTTCATGAGTTGATTTACACCAATCATTCCTCAAGTATTATTCTCGGTAGACATTGTTATGGTGAAAATAATATATGACTTCAATTCGTCATTTAGGATGAATATTTATGTTCCCTCTCCTTCGAAACTCTTACCAGCATCCAAGTTGCCTATAACAATAGCATTTCAATCAAGGGTGACTCCAATATCCCTTCGTATGCTTCGTTTTCACAGGGTGACCCACTGAACGCGATGAATATTTTTTTGCAATCTAGCAATTTGTCACAGCATAACTCTATTTACAACATTTCACATATATTCAGTGGGCATACTTGAAGACTAGCTATAAATCATATCATATAAATCATATAGAGGAACAATTTGTTCAGGCCAGTCTCAAACTCCCCACACTGTAGGTTAATGGACTGACACCTATCAGAAAACAACTACTCCCCTGACTAATACCACAAAGGGCGTTAGATTATATCTGACAGGTGTCAGTGCAGGAATCTTCACTGAAGTATTTCCTGCATATGCTATTACCGATACAACTGCCGGAATCGATCTTCAATTATTGAACGGGCACACTTATAGACCGGTTTTGGGCTATTTGGCCTCTTGTCAGTGCAAGGTAGTGGCCATCATCAACATAGAGTAGATGATATTCCATGATTGAAATTCGAATTCCTTTTAGCATATCATTCCTCGAACTGACCTGAAGCGAACAACATGTTTGCCACTGCCCCACCTGGTAAACGAGGTATTAACCAAACGCATATCCGAAATTCGCCCAATTTCTCATAAAAGGAAAGGAAAATTTTCACATATTGTCAAATATGGAAAAAGTTATGAAATAATTCAAATTCATTCAAGCAAATACATAAATTGGAAGATGTTCCAACCTCAACTTCAGTATTCAAAACCAAAAACACTCAGTATTCAGAGTTTCATTTTTTAATATTCCAAGTTCATAGACATCAAAATTGATACGATTGCAGGATATATAAACTTAAAACAATCTCCAAATATGCAAACTTTGCACGGATGCATACTGATTATTTTATCTTAGTACGGTGACTGCAGCAAAGTGCTAGCTCAGCATATGAATCTATATAAATAATGAGGGAGGTCAGGATCGTTAACAGAAAGTATTAGGTAATCAATTCAGTACTTATCGATTGCTATCCAGAAACAGTTCCAGAGCATTTTTAGAATGCAGCACATCTCCCTCTCATCGATTCTGGTGGGTAGCAGCATGATGTAAGTGTTGTGATTCTCTATATTTTTTTTCTGATTATTAATATAATAATATAATATAATATTCAATCAAGTTTTTAAATGAGTTCTTTCATTATTTTGGATGAATGAGGGTTTGGTGGAACAGCGACAAAATCCTCTCGTAAATAGGCAAAGCAAGTAGTGAGTTGTCACATATGGTGGAGACGCCGTATTGAAGGTTTTTCTAAAACTTTCATGCGACATATGGTGGAGGCTCCTTCTCGTTCTCGGAGGCTTCATTCTCCATAATGAGCCTGTGAAACTGATTTTTTCGATATTTTATTGGTAATAACTTGAAAAAACCCTAAGACGTCGTCAACGTCAGCTCATTAAGTAATTGATATATTTAATATAATCAATAAGAATATTGACACATGAATATTTGTATCATCCATTCTCGAGTTTTATCTACTGTTTGAAATTTGTTTTTTCTATATTCAATTTATCGTCAATATCAATAAAGTTTTTTTATAACGCATGTATTCCTTGTTATTTTGTTACTCTTTTATAATCATTAGAGTTAGTTGTCATATTTAATTCACGTTTATATTCTACATTTCCAGATTGAATTTGCTGTTTTTATTGTATTACTTTTCAATTCAATATTCGAATATACATGTGTTCCAAATGAAGTCCTTATCCAATATGATCTATTACATCTACCTTTATGAAAAACGTCCCTGGCTACTATTCCAGCTAACATAACACAAACAAATTGTTCGACATACAAACCGTTGCCTAATTTTTTTATAAAACCCAAAAAATTCATAACAGACTGAAATTTAAAAATACTGAACAATTTACACTCTGTTAAGGTGAAGAATGCCAGCATAAAAAAATCATTATCTTTGACGCACAATATAAATATGAACTTCTATCGATTGGTTTATGATGTTGTTTTCAATACAGTGCAATGTAAAATATTGAAAAGTTCCTCAGATTTACTATTTTAAATAAATTTTGAGGAGAATTTCATCTTAATATAACCGTCACACCCTTTCATTCAAGTTTGAAGCGTAATTATTCATTTGCTGTAAATAGTGATTGCGAGACTGATAATGTGAATTAGTAAAAGAAGAGGTTCTTCAAAAATTTCATTGAAATATGTTATACATGGTAGTGACACAAGTCATACATATCTTTTTGACAAACATTTTTGTTCTCAAATACTATTGTTCACTATTTATTGCATAATCTTAAGCGCCGCCTTACAAAAAAAATAAATTTGATAAACCATGCTCTGTAAATGCATGTAATCCTCCATGACAATTTGTAGTTAGAAATGTCCAGAGTACATATAATATGAAAAAAACTTTAGTTCATCTAGTTAGGTATCCGTTGTACGGAAAAATTCCAGAACTGTGGATATTTTGATGAATGAGGATTGTAACACAAATTAAAATATGCACTTAGGAATATATAAGAATCAAGAATAGTTAGGATATAATCATTAGAGAATAGTAATTGAATAAAATACTATTACGAAACATTCTTCAGTTGCATTCAGTTTTGATTTAACATACAATTCATTGAGAAAAAATATGCAGTAAATACATACGAAAAGAAACAACAATAACTGCATTTTCACACTGCCCTAAAAAGTACAAACAATTTAATGTCACCACATAGCTTGATTGTTATCTTGTAGGGTAAAGCGTACAGTCATTGGCAACTTGAAGCCTGTTTTGTAGTTTGTCTGTTTTAATCGAATAAATATGGATATTATGAAGGATACTGTTATCAAACAGTCATTCTGGAGAATATAAGTAGGAGAAGAGTGAATCAAATAGAAGAAAAAAAAAAGTTTTGTTTGGATTTCTGCCAGTTGCAAATCACTTTTCATTTTCTTTTTCTCATCATGTTCACCTTTTGCTGTACTCAGCCCATTTGATTTCTTTCTCTTGATTGCATTCTTTTCCTCTAACTTTTTCTCTTCGTTTTCAGCTTTTTTCAAACATCTTTCTATTTTTCCATTTTCCTTTTCTTTTTCTCTTTTTTTCTCGGCTTACAGTTTTTCCATTTGGATGTTTTTTCATTGAGTGCTCGTTAGAACAAATGTTAATCTTTCACTATTTTTCTCACCCTTTCTTACCGGGGTTTCAAGCCATATCACATGATCGTGAAGACTGGAATTCACTGGAATTTTTCTTTTGTCATGATTCTCTTGTGATTTTCTTGCAATGACGAAAGCGTCGGATTCTTCATTTTTATTCTGCCCATCTAGTTTCATGGTTTTTTTTATTGACTGCTTATCAAATTCACACTTTATTTCATTTGTGGCACTAACTGTTTCTTCTGATATTTTTATTATTTATTCATTCATACCATCTCCAAACTCATTTATTTCATTGAGATCCGTGCCCGTATGATTTTTTTCCTCTAACAAGTCTTTGACCTCACGGTAGGTACATGAACTTCGGTATTCACAGATGGTGAAATATCATTTGCAAAAATTATTTCGAGTTTTGTTATATCTATATCTTCACTGATCTTTGTCTCTGTAGGTATTTAACTTGTGATATATGAAGCATCATCAGTCTCAGCATCTGCAACCAAGGTTTCATTTTTTTAAAATTCTTTGTACAGTTTGTACAATATAATTAACTCATCATTATTATCATTGACGCTGTCAATTTGTTCAAAAATTTCAATTCTTTCAGTTAACTAATTCAATGATCCAATGATTTTTCTGAAAAAAAGTTGGTTGGGTAACAGAATCAATTTCTTCTTGAAAAAAACAATTGTTTTCTTGCCAACGTTTCGAATTTGAATAAATTCTTCCTCGGGGCTTGAGAAGTAGTTTTTCCGTGTTGATATTACAATTATTAAAATCATTAGACATATTAAATACTTTTGAAAGGAAATAAAAAACATTGCAACAATTTCGAGACAAGACCAATACAAAATGACATGATCTCCTGATGACATTCCCTTCTATATTTTTGGAGTGGTTATATGAAATAAAAGCATCTTTGGTTCCTTGTGGTTCCTCTGTATCGTGGATTATTTCAATTTCATTTTTGTTCAAACCAAAGCATTTCTCGTAATCAATAGCAGAGGCATTTTATGGGAATAAACCACTGGCTCAAAACCCATGTGTTATTGTATCCACCTTGGCACACTGATCAATTACGATTTTCAGTACTGGAGAAAATTTTTCCTTGGTTAGTATTCTTTGAGGATTTTTCCTTCTGAACTTCAATACAGCATTTTTCCATCTGGTTTTGAGTGGCTTGAAAGCTGCAACATCAGCAAGTTGCATAATTCTGGTAGCATTTAGATAGAATGCAATCAAAATAATCTCTAGTTTCGTGCATAGTTGACTCAACTTCAAAGTTTGATGAGAACAATGTCCATCCACGAAAAGAATGACCGAGAATTTAGTTCCACTATTTTTCAAACACGGATATAATACGTTGCTGATCTATTCGTAAGACAATTCCACCTTCATCCAATCATTGTTACTATGACCAACTCCCCAAGAACTTGGTACCGAATTTATGATGGAAGCTGGTAGCCTCTTATACGGAATATTAGAATAGGTTCTGTCACCTGATCAGCAGCAGAGAAAGTGAACAAGGCGGTTATGTTCGTTTTTGCTTGGGCAGAGTCTACCTCATAAACGTTTCTTGAACCTCTTGGAGCAATAACCTTGGTATTTTCAGGACAAAAATCATTTTCTTGCCATTGAATAATTTGTCTTCAATGTTCTTTGAACTGATAAATCATAAAAAAATGTAAAAATCGACTTACATTGAGAATTATTTAACCTCGTACAACACTCGATATGAATAGTTCTAGATATATCTGACCACAAACTGAAGAACAGAGAGCACGAACTTATTCACAACGACGTAGTTAGTTGAGGTTATGCGATATGACTTGGAAAACAGGAAAACATAGTCTGAAAGGTTGCCGATGCCAACTAATAGAATCAAATTTCACTTCTTTCTCACCAGATTATTATAAATTATAAAAAAGTGAGGCTATGCCAATCACTACCCGGTGGCTGATGATTGTCTGCTTTACCCTATGGAAAGAAATTAGGAAATAGCATCTCAGACTAATGATTTACAAACAGTAAAGTTTGTAATATTATGAGAAATAAAGCAAGCATATAAATATATTGAAAGGTGAGAATTAAGGATTATGTAGTGAAAAAGAATTATTCATATAGGTAGCCTATACACACGAGATAGATGAAAAGGCAGACTGTGGAGGACGCTCCCAAAACTGCATGAAATTTTTCATTTTATTAGGGTGTGTAAAAAATAGGCTGTGATGCATATAGGTGTTCATGAGAAATGATGATGATAATGATATTAATTTTTCATGAGGCTTGAAATGAAATGGGAATATTTGAGGTCTTTAGAGAAAAGATAATAGGTAAAATGTTGTAGAAAGTACGACACTGAAAGTTGTCTTGAGAAAAGACGAATATGATATTTCAAGATGTAGAAAGTTACTATGTTATGGTGATTATGAAGAAAGGTAAAAGAAAATAAAGAGAATGATAATAATATATGGAAAATCTCAGAAATGCAACTAACATGTCGTTTCCAAGAAATATCGATCAGATATAATTCAATATTCATCGTTGGTTATAGCCAGGAAAGTAGTTGTTTTCGATAGATATTTCCAACAGCAATCTATTTTGTTTTCAATTCTCTATTATTCAATGAGGTAAATAGGCAAGTAACAAATAGCGTAATAAATCAGTGAAACTGTGAGAGTATTCTCAAGCATAAATCAAAAAGTATGCTCCATAGTTTAAAAATAAATTTTGTGAAATATCTGCTATTTATTGTCGAATCAACTTTAATGTATATCATATGTACTCTTACCAGTTACATTATACTGTCATTTAAACAATTGTTAACTATCTAATGCAGTGATTTTTGTTGAATTTTTTTCTCTCTCGAATTTGTTAATAACATAACCTAGCTATAAGGATAGAAATATATCGTGAAAGAACTTACTGCCGTATTTTTCTTTTATTACATGCAATCGACACACCACCACACACTGGGCACTGCGAGACAGTCACTTCCCCATCACCCCTGTTACGGTTTTCCACTCCAGGACGGACATACAGCAGAATGTACTTTAGACAGCACGAGGACCTAGGGAAACATGAAGTTGAATCATCATGACTCAAATTAATGGAATACAGGAATATCGGAGTCACTAGTGCCATATTCAACCAGAAACAAATACTTTCGTTGTTGCTTGCGTTGGCAATTGTTCTGAGTAGCAAGTAAACAGTTCCTATGTAGGTTGAAATACTTGAAATAACCCAGAATCAACGTCATACCCTTGAGTACTAGGATAAGCCAATTCCTAGGCATCCTGCAGGAAATATTTCGCAAATAGTTATGGAAAAACGCTTGTTTCATATATGCTGACACAACACTCGAAGGAGTCAATTTCTATAATCCAGGGCTGCCAAAAAATCGATCACACTATTACACGATTAACAGAAAGATATAGATATATTTCGAAGTGTAAAATCAAAAATACTTCAATGAAGGAAAAATGCCACTGAATATTCGCCTACTCAACGAATAAATATGTTATATGTCACGTCAAGTCGTAACTCTCCTTCTCAATACACAATTGAGGTAATACGCATGGAACAGAATGACAAATACACAATATTTCACAAGAAATCATCAAAACCTATTCTGTTGATACGAGAAAAACGCAAAGCACAACGTGATACGTAATTATAGTCCAGTCCACTGCTACGTTGCCAATGTTTCCATCCAGTTCAGTCGTGATAGCTGAGCAGCCATCACCCAAAACAAGATCAGAACTAATACAAACGCTGTGCTAACAAATTAGTGACTGACATGAAAACAGATAAAGTTCAGTGCTGGACTATGACAATATTAGTGTGGGAACTCATAGTTGCGAATTCAATTGGACAATATAGTTTTCTCTAACTTCTATAGGATATGTTACTTGAAATTGATGTTTATTATAATATTTTATAACCTGTTGTTTTTCATCATTGAAAATATTTCATTAAGTTGTTAGTTTCATTTGAATTTCAGTTTTGTCTGTTTTATTTTTCGTTACCACCCAGAAAGCTGGGGGCCAGCTTCATCGTGGAGGGGAGATGTGTCAAATATGGAAAATAGTCATGAAATAATTCAAATTCATGTAAGCAAATACATGAATTGAAAAATGTTTCAACCTCAACTTTAATATTCAAAACCAAAACCACTCAGTATTCAGAATTCCATCTTTTATTATTTCAAGTTCATAGACATCAAAATTGATATAAACATGAAACAATCTCCAAATATGCAAACTTTGCACGGATGCATACTGAGAATTTTACCTTAGTACGGTGACCGCAGCAAAGTGCTAGCTCAGCATATGAATCTATATAAATATTGAGGGAGGTCAGGATCACGGGGAGAAAGTATTAAGTAATTATTTCACTACTCATCGATCACTATCTAGAGGCGGCTCCAGAATGCAGCACATCTCTTTTCTCTCAATCCTGCTGGGTAGCAGTAAAATGTAAGTTTTTGTGATTTTCCTTTGTATTTTATTTATTCAATGTCAGTTCATTCCTGAACGTACTTTTCTCATTTTTTCATAATGAATTTTCAATTGAGTTCTTTTATAATTTTTTGGAGGAATGAATGTTGGGTGAAACA
>WOGR01000058.1:0-10729 GCA_015342045.1 Leptinotarsa lineolata | reverse complement strand
ATAAACATGAAACAATCTCCAAATATGCAAACTTTGCCCGGATGCATACTGAGCATTTTACCTTAGTACAGTGACCGCAGCAAAGTGCTAGCTCAGCATATGAATCTATATAAATATTGAGGAAGGTCAGGATCATCAACAGAAAGTAATAAGGAATTGATTCAGTACTCATCGATCGCTATTCAGAAACGGTTCCAGAGCATTTTTAGAATGCAACACACCTCCCTCTCATCGATGCTGCTGGGTAGCAGTATCATGTAAGTGTTGTGATTCTTTGTATTTTTTTTTCTTTGAATAATAATATTCGATTTATAATAAATATTCAATTAAGTTTTTAAATGAGTCCTTTTATTATTTTGGATAAATGAGGGTTGGGTAAAACAGCGATAAAATCCTCTCGTAAATAAGCAAAGTGAGTACTGAGTTGCCACATATGGTGGAGACGCCGTATTGAAAGTTTTTCTAAAACTTTTATGTTTTAGTGGGCATACTTGAAGACTGGCTATGAATCAAATCATATAAAGAAACAATTTGTTCAGTCCAGTCTCAAACTCCCTACACTGTAAATTAATGGACTGACATCTATCAAAAAAAACTACTCCCCTGGCTAACACCACGAAGAGCGTTGGATATGCGGTTGGTTAGTACCTCGTTCACCAGGTGGGGCGGTGACAAACATGTTGACCGCTTCAGCTCAGTTCGAGGAATGATATGCTGAAAGGAATTCGAATTTTGAATATAGAATATCATCGACTCTATGTTGATGATGGCCACCACCTTGCACTAACAAGAGGCCAAATAGTTTGAAACCGGTCTGCAAATGTGCCCGTTCAACAAATAAAAATCGTATCCGGCAGTTGTATTGCCAACAGCATATGCAGGAATTACTTTAGTGAAGATTCCTGCACTGACACCTGTCGGATATAATCCAACTCCCTTTTCGGTATTAGCCAGGGGAGTAGTTGTTTTCTGAAAGGTTTCAGTCCAATAACCTACAGTGTTGGGAGTTTGAGGCTGGTCTGAACCGATTGTTTCTTCATATGTTTCTATTTACAATAACTATGGGAAAATACTAGACCTCATGCTGTTTTGTAGCAGTATCGACTGTTGTGTCAAGTAATCTTCGGACCCACTAATAACTGAAGACAAACATCACCCTGCATTGAATTTACACTGAAAATCGAATATTATGAGAAATTTTAAAAGAAACTTCACCACGTCTTATAATAATGAGTACAACTTTAGGTAAGCAAATTTTCCTCGTGTGTACGAACTCATCGCAAGTATTGACTGGACCTCTCATGAAGTTTTCGACAGATCAAATGATGCTTGTACTTATTTTTACGGGAAAATCTTTGAAATATTGGATCAATGTGTACCCTTACGAACCGGTAACTTCAAGCGTAAATATCCGCCGTGGTTCGACAAATTCGTTTCGAGGCTAAGTATCGGCGTTCATTCAAAAGCATCGGTGATGTTGTTGGCCTGGATCAATTTGCACGTCTGAGGGAGTAGTTGTCAAACGCCGCTCGAGGACCTCTCCCCACCAATTGACCTTGTACTTGAATGACCTCATATGACCATTCGTTACGTGTCAGACGATATGACCTTGAACATGGGTGTTGACCTTGAAATTCAGGGATGTCCCCGATATGTGACCTTGAAGTCCGGCTTTGAAAGATACCTCACGACTTTGACTAATGAACGTTCAATATGACCTTGCACATGCGGTTCGACTTTGAAATTCATCCTTGCTCGATACGTGACCTTGATGCTAGACCCCGACTGATGTCACATCATATGACCTCCGCCTTATCAATTCTATCCCCGATACATGGCTCTGAACTTATGCTCTGACCTTAAGATCAACCTCGAGCTATGTGTATGCTATATGACTGTAAACATGAAATTTGAACTTTAGAATTCAGACTATCCCTGATATGTGACCTTGAGGATCAACCTTGGAGGCCATCTTACGACCTTGATATATGTGCATGTTATATGTCCTTGAACATGAACATGTTGATAATAGAAGAAGCATTTGGATTGTTACACATTGGGAATCTATAAGAAGAGGTATGAATTCCAATGCTTCAATAGCTCGTCCCAATTTCAAAACATTATCCATATTTTCGGAAGATTTTGTCGCCATTCATATGGGTAGAGTTAAGGTTTGCTACAATAAACCGTTGTATTTGAGGTTTTACATATTGTATATGTCGAAAACTGTCTTCTACGACTTTTTCTACGACGTCATCAAAAAGCATTACGGATCTCAAGGTTCTCTTCACTATTCCGATACGGATTCTTTGATATTGAAAATAATGACCGATAACTCCTATGATTTCATGACTGAGAACATTGATGAATTTGACGCTCCCAAATATGCGATGGATAATGAATGCAATGTGCTAGTAAGGAAGTCAATGCTTGGAAAGATGAAGGATAAACTCCCAAATGATCCTATAATTAATTTTCATGGAAGAGGTGCCAAAGTTCATCACATTCAAAGTGTATCAGATGGATTGAAGAAGGCAGAAGTTATCAAAAAATCCGTTATATTTTGAAACAGGTGGTACAATATTGCCGATTATGGATATATTTTGAAGTGATTCACATGTAGCATATAAACTGATATGCGATAAAGTTGCTCTATCACATAAGGATGATAAAAGGTTGATAATGCCACCAAGACATTACCTTGGGGGCATAACGATATTGAGTTTTATCAAACATGCCCCAATCAGAATTTTAGAATCCTTTTGGAAGTGTTAAAAAATGAAAGCAATCACCTTCATGTTCTGATCTGTGGTTGGGAGATTCATTTCAATATATAGCGTGCTTATTGACGTCATCCGTCATTCCTAATGTCGACTTATCACGGAGAAGGTATCGTCAATACGCATATCAATAAGCTACCATTCGAATTACACTAACCTGACTATCAGTATTGCGGTCCTGGTACGAAACTACTAGGACGTCTTGCACGAGGTGATCCTGATATGAATCCATTAGACTCGGCTTGTGAACAGCACGACTTGGCATATTTGCAAGATACGTCTCTTGATGCTAGACAGCGACTTGGCATATTTGCAAGATATGTCTCTTGATGCTAGACATCGAGCTTATAAAGCTTTCGAAGTGAAGACGTGGCAATGAGTGAAATCTAAAGACGTAACACGAGAAGACGAGAAGGTGAACGCTCTATTTGTCACCGAAGTGAAGAATTCCAAATGAAAATTAGAAATGATGAGTATGAAATTATTTCAACACATCATTTTGTAAAATATCATCGAGAACTACGTAAAGAAATCCGCGGCATCAGCTCTTAAGAAAGGAAAATTGGCCTTGCAGAAAGCTGGAGGACGTACGAAGATACATATACCAAGAGTTATTCCATTCCGAGTAAAACCTGGAGGAATTCAACCACTCATACCCATATTTGCCTGACTTTTAGCTCTGGATTACTTGACAGGGGGAGCGAAGCTCCATCGCAAAAACCATGATAGATGCAAAAAATGCCATAAAGAAACTCAAAGAAGATCAACGTCACAATAAAGCTATGGAACATCTGGATTACGGTTTGTACCTACGCAAAAACATCTCGAGGATTGAGCCTGTTCCTAAAAAACAATATCAACGAAAAGGACGAGGTCTTTATTCAATGAGAAGAAAAAAAAACTTCCACAGTATACCGAACAACGAATAAGGCATAAAATTCTATTATTACGAAAACGATGGAAAGACTGAACGGAAAAGTATCAAAATCCCTCCTGGATCTTATGAAATTGTTTATATCGAAGCTTCAATAAGCAAATGTATTTTGCCTTGAACGTACAAGAGAAATCCCCAAGAATTTTTCTATCTCAAACCGAACAATGATACGCAAGATATCATACGGTGGATATCATTAAAGTACGTACCTATTATTCAAATAGATAGCAACTTTACATTTGGAGCATTCTGTTGAAAAAAATTTATTTTTCCGTTAATTAGCTGTGGCCTTCATACGAACGACAATTTTCAGAAAATGGGGAACTTATGCGAGCTAAGGACTAACGAGGTCTTACCTTCTAACGTGTGATTCCTAACACAATTGCAGAATCATCTCAGCTTCAACCAGATAAATCATCTCGAGAAAAATATCTGATCGAGGTTGAGACCGAACCCACGACCTTCCGATACTGAGTCGTGCGTACTATCACCGCGCCAATTCCACTCCTAGTTAAGTAATTGACAAATCACCCAATCATCTTATTTATCTACCTATTTCACATATAAATGAAATAAACAACATTACAGGCTCATTGATTTTCGAAACGAGAAAATAAAAATTCGTTTGAAATTGAACTCATCATCATATCCTCCGCCAGTCTTCATCAAGACCTCCAAATAGCGTCAAAAACATTAACTGTCAACGAAGAATACATTAATTACAGATACGCAAAAGTTAGTAAACAAAGCACATTCTCACCAAACGTCTATGTCGTAGAATTTCTTTATTCAGTCCTGATAAGAATTAGAAAATCGAATTCATTCAATAAAACACCAATACAGCTCTCCAAATAAACTCGTTCGGAAGTCTCCTTCAAATATCGCAATATCAGCCAGGAATCTCAATAATCGCCAACAAATCGCTTATAGAATGTTTTTCAAGTATCAAACATGTGATCATATTCAAGCTCAAAAAGTATCTGTCATTAAAAATCAAAACCTCCCATATTTATACAAAATGCACAAACTGTACCCTGCCAATCAGCTTTCACCAGCTTCCTTCGCTGTGTATATCCCAGAGCTGCCTACGATTTTTCTAAGCCAATCATCTGTTGCTAAAACGTACTCGGCGGTTCCCCTAATGTGCAACGCCTGTAAACAAAGTTCGGGTATACTCGATAATCTACGGAAATTTCAAGATTTCTCAAAAAAAAATTTTCTTTCATTCTTAGGCAGCATTCTATGTACTGAGTCAAAAAGTTGAAAAACATTTTTCGATATTCTCCTTCCTTCTGGCTGAAAAATCCGTTCAAAAATTATAATAGTTATCAACACTGAAATCTGATTAAAATCTGAACCTTTCTCGTTAGAAACATGATTAATGTATCAAACGAAAGCTATTAATAAGATCTATCGATGCTTCTTGAAAGAAAGCTCGATTTCCCTATCTGAATATCTGGAAAAGACATTTTAAGAGAAATCTACTTTTTCCCTATCAAAAATTTACGAATTTCATTCATCTTGCAAAAGATTATCCCCAACACATAGGAAATAATATTCCATATCCTATTTTTCATAAAATAAGCTGGAATATCATAGAAAACTTCATTTCCAATTTTTCAGTTGTGCTCTCTGAGTGGGCGGAGCTTGTACTGGGCTCGTGAAATGAAATCAAATAGTGTTGTTTCGCGACACTCTGATACGGTCTCTATGATGCAAATGGGTCAGCATTGGTGTGAGGCATGTGAAAGACCGCTCACAAATTTCACAAGAGGGTCAACTTTTGTAATATGCAATAATGTCAAACCTGTGACACACCAACCGTGGACCTTCTGGTCAAAAAATAACCTTTTTCAAGGCTACATTATTCATACAAACAGAAGTAGTAGGAGTAGTACGGCTGAAAATATATATTTTTATTGAATAACTCGTCTATTTTTGATTTAACATTGGAAATGGTTATGCCACAAGTTGTATGAAATTAAATTTTCTACAATTATGATCCTCATCAAATTCTTCGTAAAATCGTCATTTTTCGAGAAAGGGAGGGGGTGAAATCTTATCATTGTATTATCACGCTTATTTTCAATTTTATGTGGAAAATAGTCATGATGAAAGTTGTATAAAATTGGATTTTCTACGATTCAGAATTGATATCAACTACACCCTGATGTGTGATATCATGATCCGCGTTCGCCATAGAAAAAATGATGCAGGTGTAACCGGAGATCAGCAACCGCGGCGGAATGAATGAATTGATCCACAGATTTGTCTCAACGGTCGCGGACCCGCGAATGATCCGTGGATAATTCTGAGGATCCGCGACCGCCGTGATAATCCATGGAATGAAAGAAAGTTCGCGAGATGTAGATGAGAAATTGAATGCATCCTGCTTCAAAGTTATAACGCGAAAAATACCAACGAGTGATGAAAATTACTTTTTAAAAAGATTTATTATTTCACAAAATACAAATTTGAAGCTCAAATAACGATTTTAACAGTGAAAATGCTAGTAACTGACTGCTTTGAATAGAACGAATGAGCAAACAAGTAAATTCTGCAGAGTCGAGAGATAATGCTGAGTTCGCTCCTTCTCTGGTGGCGGAATGATGTTATTCCTCCCTTCGCAGATTAAACTTCGAAAGGTTACTGAGGAAGTTGAACAGTTCGAAGTTCTATTGGTGCTTCCAAAGGGTCCTTGGACTTCAATCTAGTTCGTTGCACTCTTTGGTAGATGAGGTGAGCCAGGAAGACTACTAGAATACAGTATATGAAGACTGTCCATGCACTAGTGGTGGATGGGATCAAGTCTGTTTGTATTAGAGGAAGGTTTTCAATCATTCTTGACTTGATGTCGTATAGTTCATCCAGTTCAATTTGGTCCAGATGAATACTCAGGTTCAGTTTTGTTGCTGGAATTTTCTTGGATATGTTTACTTCAGGGAATGAAATAGGCTTACTCTGCTTGGCTAGACGAATTTCTTTGGAAATGACTTCTTAGAATGTCGTCAATTGGCAACCATTTGGGATCTCGATTAGGAAAGAACCGATTAGTTTGGTTATTTCTTTTTGTTGGTGGCGTTTTATTTCAATGTTTTCTTCATTAGATAGAAGGCCAATCCTTTGGTTGGATTCTTCGAAACATTTGAACAGTGATCGGGTTAGGTGTATATCGATTTGTTGGCAACTGGATGGATCCTCGATGTCTATGAGTTGGATTTTACAAGGGTTGGTGTCTTTTGCTTCGAAGAGGTCAGCTTGTTCACAGATGTATAATTGTGGACGGATTTTCATGCAAGCGTCGCTCATGAGTGCGTAGTACAATTCATTTTTTAGTAAGTATTTATTTCGCGGTATTATTGCCTCAAACTGACCCCCTGTATAAAAAGGAGTTGAATATAGGTGATAAAGGTTCAATTCAGAGGAATAGGTTATTGGTATATGGAGAATATAGGTAATCTCGTTGTTGAGAATATAACAATCGATTTTAATTAACTTTTTAATCAAAGGTATATTTTTCAAACTGATATCTATCGGTAATTGATTTTTCTCGAACTTAATTTCAAGAGACTAGTTCTCTTTTCAGTTCGTTAGTTTTCATTACACTTGAGTGCATGATTTCAATTCGTGCAAAGGAAATCAAGTTTTCGATATCTTGAAGAATTGATATAATCATTTGGTAAATATTGATTAAATGATTCATTATATCTTCAATAAAATTTGCATTTTCTCTGTAAGCATGATTTTGAACAATTCTTGAAATTCGATTTATTTTTTCTCCCAACATTTCTTCGTTATCATTTATTTGCTGAACCGTTTTATTGAATTTATCAATCGAAGAGACCGCTAAAGTATTTTTGTGTGTTTATATTATTTGTCAGCACATTTTGATTTTGCTGCAGCTGTTTCATTTAATTTTCGTGACGTTCACAGTCATCTGCATCTAAGTTGCCAGTAACAGCTTCATAAATTGATCCTAAGCCATTTATTAACCCTCTTTTAGTTCTGTTTGGATGTGATAGTATTTCAATAAGCTTCTTCTCAGCATTTTCTTCCACAAATTTTGAAATTTTCAAATAGTTTGAAGTGTCTCTCATGTAATCTACATTTTTTCAAATTGAATATTCTAGGTAGTATGATTCAGTTTTCAATTTGTTAATTTCAGTTATCGTAATAATGAATAATCGAATGATGAAATTATTGTACTTTTGCTGAGCCAAGTTTTACGGGAATCGAACTGGGATTATTTTCGAGGTTCCGAAGTGTTGCCTCCTGAGTCGCGAGAACTCCGAGTAATCTGAAACGATAAACATGTGTTTACTTGTCGAAAGCTGTGTTCATTAACTGTTTTAATTACACTGGGTTTCGCGAATTTATTAGCATTCTTTTTCCGTACGTGAGTTTTTACAAATATCTTCTGTTTTCGTTTGAAGATTTCTGGGAAATCTCTAGTTCCATTGAGCTTGGGAATTGTTTTCTGTTTCTTTGAGATTAAGTCGGAATTTATTTTTGAATAAAGCAGTTTCGCACGTTCTCTGTGTTGTTCGAAGTGATCATTCAAAAGTATTTGGTTTAATTTCATGTCAAAAGGTTTATTACTGGTTGTGTGTCCATTGATAACGTCAATAGGTTTTAACTCAATTGCAGAATGAATGGAGTGATCATAAGCTAGAATTGCATAAATCATTTCCATTTTTATTGGTGTTTTTGAAAATCCTTTTGTATTGAGAAGGTGTAGATGTTCGCAAATGGTGGAATAAAATCTTTCAATGACTTCATTTGATTGGGGATGATTTGGGAAACGGAAGTGAACTTTAATCTCATGCAAAGCAAATAGTTCTGTAACTACTGCATTTTTGAATTCAGTTCCGTTATCTAAAATTATTTGTTTAGGAATGCCATGGTGTGAAAAGGAATTTATTGAAAAATTTGGATTTTAAAAGTGAAAACATCTATGTGAACAATTTCGAAAGGACCTACCGCTGTGGGAGTGATATTCATCTGTATTTTCACGGGATTTCTATCATATTTACATTGTTGACACAACTCGCATCCGTTAATATATGTTCGGATCGAGTTTTTCATATAAGGCCGGTAATATTTTTTTAATTCTTTGAAGTATTTCATCGATACCTCTATGATTTGATTTTCCATTATGATAAATTCTGATTGTGATTTCTATATCCGGTTTTTTCGTGATATCTAAAAGTTTCTTATTACATTTTTTGAATTTGAGAGAAGTACTTCTGAAATATTTTTGCAAGATCAATGAGAAGGGTTCGTATAAATTAGAATCTTCGGAAAGAAGATGGTAGTGATCATCTGGTACAATATATTCTTTAATGAATTCGATAGTTTCTTGTACCAAATTATTTTTAGAAAGTTGAACATTAATTCTTTTCTTTATCTCAAATAATATCGTGATCTTTGGTTCGGCTGGGGAGTGCAAAACTGATGAGATCACGATTTGGTTTCGAGTGTAATTAATAGCTCAGTTTACTATTGGGATATTAAAGATTAGATTTTCGTCTGCGTTGGAATGAACAGTATGGTTATCGGTTTCTTGGTAATTTTCTTGGGTGGTTTCATTATTTGTCATTGTATTGTTCTCGCGAGTTTGTTCGTTTTCATTACTATTATTCAATAGGGAAATAGGTAGTTCTTCGAATTGGTTTTCTGTGTTGGGTGCCTCCTCTACGTTTACTACAATAGAGATGTTGTCATTGTCTCATAAAGGTTGATCAATTTCTTAAATATCTAGAGACGGTTGGTAGTCTGGATATCTTAATTAGCATTAATTGAATTTTGAGGGTTGAAAGAAACAGATGGGCCTGCTAGACGCTCGGACTCTTCGAGTATGTCTTCTAGTTCTTCCCAAAAAGTTCTCGTTTCTTCAGTATGTACTTCAACACGTGACAAGGCGTCTGCGTTAGTGTTCAGTTCGCCTTTTTTGTATATTATAGAGAAGTTAAACTCTTCCAGTTTGATTCCCCATCTCAGTGGTTTAGAGTTGGGATCTTTAAGTGAAAATAACCATTTCAGTGGTTTGTGGTCCGTTATAACATTAAATTTACGTCCATACAGGTACTGCCTGAAATATTTTGTGGCCCACACAATAGCTAATAGCTCCTTTTCAATCGCAGAGTAATTCTGCTCCGAATCATTCAGGGTTCTGGAGGCGTATGCCACAGGTAAGTCTTTACCTATAGCTCCCTGTGATAAGACGGCACCTAGGGCTACATTGGAGGCGTCGGTTGTTGAGTTAAAGGGTTTCATGAAATTCGGGTATTGTAAAATGGGTTTGTTCATCAAGAGGCTTTTGCATGTTTCAAAACAAGGAATGAATTCATTGTTATTTTTAATTCAAGTACCCTTTTTTAAGCATTTTGTGAAAGGTTTTGTGATTTTCGCGAAATTTTTGATGAGTCGACGGTAATATCCTAACAAACCAAGGAAACCTTAGATCTGTTTGGTAGTTTTGGAAAGCGGAAATTTTTTTATAGCTTTAATTTTGTCTGGGGTAGGTTTACACCATCGGGAGTTACTATATGGCCCAAGTAGGCAACTTCCTTTCGTAGAAACTCAGATTTGTCGAGTTGTATCTTGAAATTAGCATCTCTGAGCCTTTGGAATACGCATCTGAGTCGTTCCAAGTGTTCTTGGAGAGAGGTGGAGAATACAATTATATCATCAAGATAGGCGAGACATTTTTCGTTCTGGATTCCTCGTAAAATGTTATCTATCGCCCTCTCGAAGGTTTCTGGAGCGTTCTTTGAACCAAATGGCATTCTGAGAAAATTTGTAATGCCCATTTTTCGTGTTAAACGCCGTTTTTTCTATGTCTTTCTCTTCCATCTCGATCTAATGAAAACCGCAAGCCAGGTCTAATGTAAAATATTGATATTTCCTAAGCCCGTTCAAGAGATTATGAATGTTTGAAAGGGAATATTTATCGTCAATCATTTTCTCATTGAGCTTCCCATAATCGATAACTACCCTCCACTTTTGTTGTCCT
>WOGR01000057.1:0-35732 GCA_015342045.1 Leptinotarsa lineolata | reverse complement strand
AAGGAAGCAATCATTTTTAAAAGAAGTAACTCTAAACATAGATGTGTAGATCATTCAAAGAAGTAACTTTTAGACACAAAATGGAAGAAAAAGGCCTTTTGAAACAGCTACTTTCATATAAACATTGAATTACACAAAAAATTATTCACTCCTAAAAATATAACCCCTTCAATTCAATCCATAGAGTTATTTACAAAACTGTTTTTTTTTAACTGGAGATCTTTTAAAAATTATATTGAGTACAGCATATAAAAAATTTGATATTAGATATTCTCACTTGTCAATAATCATAATGAACTCATTTTGTTCTCAAATACATATGAAACTTTTTAAAATTATTCCACATTGACTCGTGGAATGCAATACTTTGGGGCTAGTTCAGAAAAGAATTACGATTTTAAGGTGAGTTTATCGAAATTGGTCGAGAATAATAATAAGATGAAATTCAATGAAATCAACCTACTACGATCGAGATACGATACACATTTATTTATTTTCAACTAGGTGGTCAAGATTGCATTTAAGTCATACGCAGGAGATGACAAATATTTTAGATTACTCCAAGGTATACATGCCTTATTACATGAATGCCTTGCATCAGTTATCCATGTTAAAAGGTGAAATTCTGTTTATCCTGGGGGTTGTCGTTCGTAAGGGTCAACCCATTTGACCTACTTTTGAGTCATTAGCCAGTCCCCATGAATTCGAACATGAAGCGAACCTACATACAAAATTTCAGCCTCTGAAATATAGCGGTGGGGAGAAACAGTGATGAAGAGGTAATTTTCATATGTAAACGCGTCCCTTTTATCCCCAGTGGAGGCGCCCCAGTTGGAAGACCCAAAAATCCTCTCTTATTGCACACCTACAACATAAAACGATCCTACATACAAAATTTCAGCTTCCGAAAATATAGCGGTACAGAGAAACAGGTAATTTTCATATGTAAACGCGCCCTTTTTACCCCCACGAGGGGCGCCCCAGTTAGAATATTCGAAAATTCATTCTTAGTGCGAGTCTAAGACCTAAGAAGCACCTATATACCAAAATTTAGCTTCCTAGGACTTGCCAGTACGGAGAAATAGAGATGAATGAGTGAGTGTTAGGTAAGTGACTTTCTCGTTTATAAGTAGTTTTATTTGGAAGACTATATTTACCTCCAATTACTGGGTTGGAATCCAGTTCCGAAAAAGGCTAAGGTCAAATGAGTTCAACATAATTTGAAAGCATCAACCACCAAAGAGCTCATAAAAAAGTCTTGAACAAAAACTATTCTCTGGTAATAACGATAAAGTAATTTTGTTTTCCATTGTTAAATATGGAGAATTTTCAAGAGAAATTGCGATTTTATAAATTTTACTGATTTTTGAAGATTTTTTTGGAAAAACTGCCAGGTTCTATGAACAAACTTTGTTTCCAATGTTAAAATCAAACATTAAACACAAATACATATACAGCAAGTCACAAAAATTATGCTGCAACTTTTAAACTTATTTGTATCGCAACTTTCGAAGTCTAACATTTTCCACCCTTTTGCAATGATGAATTGCAAAACAGTTATCTTTTATAGCGATCAGAAATTTTGTCCAAACGCCTTGACCTGGTATACATAGGAAGGGTTTTCTCTGGAACTTTTCTTCTTTCGACACTGATGATTGTCAGCTTTCCCTATCTCTCTGCTTTCCTTAGTTCTCGTCTTCATATGGAGTTTCGATTCCATTCGAAATGGAACCTTTCGCAAATTTGTCTACTATTTGTGGTTCCGTATCAGAGTTTGAAATTTCTGGTAGGTTGACTCGTTAAACCTGATTAACCTGTAGCTAGTTTCATTCAAGATACTTCAGCAATTTTATGCTTTTCAAGGTAAATTTCAATCAGTCTACCCATTAGCCAACTGATTCTCTTGGTGTTGTCTGATCTAACCAGAACTACATCACCAATGTCGAATTTGTCAACTTTTCACGAATATTTTCTCAGAGATTGGGGTACTTTAAAGAAAAGGTGTTATGGCTTTCAATAAGTAAATTGTATTGTGATTTTATCACTATATTATTGTATTGCGTTTTATATTGTATTATGTATTTATTATGTTTAATTTAGTTTAAGATTTCACAAACTTTTTTTTTCATAACAAATTGTAATCGGGACTACCCGTTGAATAAATAAATAAATTATTTCAAATCGAAAATGTATACTTGCCCCAAAATCATAAAGCAGGGTCATCAGTTCTTAATAATAAACCGTCTTTTCCTCTAGATTTATTCCCGAAACTTCCATAAAAATTCTGACGATACGCTCCCACCTCCTCCCCACCTTCCAAATCCAATCATCATCTTTCGGTGTCAATGATTGTCAACTGTTACTTTTTCATGAATCTTGAAAAAATACATGCTATATCCTCCGAGTTATGTCTAGTACAATTAGTAAACAAGCTACAATTGTTTCTTCGATATTGCTATAAGCTTCAACAAAGCCTGCTCAAATATTGGCACGCTTATTTTGATAAAAACTTCCGGTGGGTCTTATCAATTGATTTTGACAAGCTTGTTTGGGATTGAAAGCCAAAAAAATCGACGAAAAGACGACAGGTTGCATAACAAATAACCTAAATGCTATATGTAGATAAAAATTAACCTTTTATGAAATAGTTTTGTCAGCGATTTCATAGAATTTATCCGTTACTTGTGTGAAGTACTATAGGTAAAGAAAAATATCATAATTGGGTTATCGATTACTCAGTCAGAATTATAAAAATTATTTTTTTTCATCAACATGTACTATTTTCGATACCATTCAATAAAAAAACAACTTTTAGGAACTGTAGATAAAATCACTTTAGCAGATATAGAATAGAAGTGTTTCGAAGCCATTTCTCTCAACTGTTGGTCCTTTCTCTTATATTATGAAGTAGAATATCTCTAGATTGGAACAGGATATTATTAAGTTCAACTTCAAAGCGAGAACCATTGACTAAAAATTCATTGATGATTTCCTCAGATAGATTTTAGTAGCTAAAGTGATGCAATCAATGAGTAATAGGTTGAATATTAACAACCTCAATGTAAATATTTATATTGGCAATTTATAAAAAAGCACTTTCGCAGAAATGGTTTTCAGTCAAATCCCGAGTTCATGAGTATAACAGTTCGCCAAAAGTGCTAGTTAACAATTCGCGCTCTCCTATTCGTTCAAAGTTTTCCCCTACTTTCACTCCTCTGCCCAACGCTGGCGCTTGTAAAGAGAAGAGTGCGAACCGACATTCATTTTAAGTCTAGCTTTTGCTGATACAAGACTGTGAAACTAAGTGATTGTGATTTATTGCCAAAAATGTCTAAGAAAAACGGAAATTCAGCCCTTCTACAAGGGGCTTGCAAGGTAAATCTATTTTTTATAATTTAAAATGTAGCGCCCACATTTGAATTTACAGACGCCAATTGATTCGAATAGAATGTTTGCCAACTAAGCAAATAGATTGGTTGGTGTAACTGTTGGCCTACCTGAAAGTGTTACAATACATTTGAATATTTATGCCAAAATTCAAATTAGGTTTCCGTAATGACATGACTATTTAAATTAAGAATATAGCAGTACTTTATGAACAATTTTGTAGCTTTCAGTTATCCACTCAAAAATGAGAGACAGAAAATGCAAAAGAAACCAAAAAAGTTTTTGAAAACAATAATATATTGTTACTTTCCTGAAGGATCATACTCTTCATTGTTGTCTATATTATTTGTAAAAAATTCACATTTTGTCACGGTTACCTCTCTCTGTGGGCATATGGGTTCGTGACGTAACGGAAATTTACCAGCCGGCTTGATGCACGAGAAATTTTATTGCTGGTACAACTCGTTTCAATTATTACTCCAACAAACCGCTTGTAGGGCTTCTTTCATTGACTCTTAGATTGGCTGATATTAACCATGACAGTGAATAGATTGATATTAGGCTAAATTTAGATACGGTCAACTTGTTTTGAAATAAGCTCAGCGTGGGTATTTCAAAAAGCTGAAGGCGCATGTGATATTTTAGTCGATTCTAATTTAGTAACTACCTAGCACGTGTTTGTAAATAACCCTGTCAAAACAAAAAAAATAATGTATTGAGGCATTGATGCAAAAATTCGGATATACAGGCTGTATGTTTATTGTTGCGTCATAAAGTACATATAACGCCACGTCATAGAAGTAGGTAAATATAATAGCAGAGAGATGGAATAAGATAATACAATGTCAGATATGAGGTGTCCCGAAATGAGTATACAATTGCAAATGCAAAAAATTAATAACCCACATTCGAAAATGGTACTGTTACTTGTGTTAAATAAAAAGTTCCCAAAATTGTTGGAGTTGCATTCAAAACATATACCTATATGAAGCTATTTTCAAGAAACCTTATCGAAAAAGTAAATAGACTTTTCAGTTTCAAGGATTACCATCAGCAATGTCTGGCTGCAATTCATTGATGTTAACACCTCAGTATGAGCATTTCTAATCTGCGTCTTTCAAAACGCCTTATTAGGTATAGCGATGCATGAGAAATTTAAGTATGAAATTTCAATTGCAAATGAGGCAAAAATAGACAGACAATAGATAGGTATCTACAGAGCCTTGAAAGTTAAGTTTAATTACAATACTAGTCCGCATGAATAATTCGTCTAAAACAGAATATGGATTTTCCAGCTTGTCATGATATGTTCAAATCTTCATTAAAGTTTACGTTATAGCTATCAATATATTCTGGTATATCCTTTATTTCTGGCAATTCAAACCAATAATCTTTATTTCTTTATAACATTTTACTTCGTTATATAATTACTACCTATTAAGTCCTTTTTTATGGCTGCGGACTCAACAATCGGTCAAAATGAAATTAACTTACTTAATTTCAAATTATGAAATCCTCCTATAACTCAAAGTTCTACTGTATTTTCAAAATTGAAATTATCTATCCTCATATTAATACGATGAATTCTAAATATGAAAAAGATATATCGACAAAATTGCATACGTTTTTTTAGATATTAAATAATAATTTGCAAAATTTCAACCTATATTCATCAAACCTATATTATATAAAATAGTTCATGTATTAGTTGATTCTTTGCATAAATTTACAATTTTTTGGAGTCCCTGATCACTGAAAACATCAGAACTGTTTTTTCTTTTATTCAAATCGCTTTGTGAGCAACAAATTCAGGATTCAGTTTCAATTAGGAGGCCAATGTCCACATTAAACTATTGTACTTATCTTCAGATGTCCAACGAAATGACTACTTTCCGATTGTGATTCCCAAACCTTGTAAAATCAAAGGAAGTACCTCTTTTAATTTTCTTTCTTTCGGAAAAACCCAGTGTTTCAAATACCTTCTTATTAATGCTGTTTCTTTTTCCCTCTAAAATAATTATCTTCAAGTCACAAAAACAATCTTGAATCACTATATATGCATTAGGGCATTTGACAGTAGTCCTCAAATTTGTTAACAAAACTTTTGAAAATTCATTATATTTCAAAATACTTTACATAGCAAATTATGACGAAACTGTTGCCGACATTATAGAAATCATTATACCGTTAATTCTGAACCGCCGACCACTTTCCTTAATTAATTATTCTACAGATGATGTTGCAAAAGGTCCCTCTAGCTAAAATCACTATTTCTGACTATGAATATTTGCTTAAAGAGAACATGCCAAATTTATAATTCAGTCAACCTTGCACGTCTCTTTCAAAACAGAACTGGACTCTGAGAATTGTATCGATCATCGCCACATAATATGGTTCTTTCTTCGCTAAGCTGAGGAACCAGCACATTCAAATATCGAAATGAAATAGATATACATGTTTTCTTTTCTACAAAAACAAATTTCCCATCAATCGGAATTATTAGGCGCGTCAAGAAATGTATCACAGTTTTATTGTGAAATGTTTGATCATAAGTAAGTCATAACATTGAATATGATGTTCGGAAAAACATGTATGAATAAAATTGAACAAATCAGTCATTTATCAAATGCCACCGAGTTGTTGTTTTCAGAGGCCATCTATTGGAATCAAAATACAAAAATGGTATGGCGTACCAAAATTACCAAAGTGTAGGTATTATTGTCAAAAATTATTTGTAATGATTGATTGGAAAATATCAATGAAGTAGTTATACCAACATTCAGTTATAGTGACTGTAATTACAAGAATTATAAAAAGTATTATTTATATCGTCATTATCTAATTCAAGTGTTCTATATCTGTTTCAAAGATCAAGTCCAACAAATAGATTATGCTGGATTATCTCTGAGGTATTCACTCGAAAAAACAGAAAAATAAGTCGATGAGACATCTTCAAAAAACTATTTCACGTCAACTTTTTCATTCCATTCGAATGGCTTAGATTTGACTTTGGGCCATGAAACCTAGTCCGGCCCTGGGTACAACTAGGGAATCGGTTCTTTGACACAGCAGTTCAACTGGTATCGTTCGCCAGTGGAAAAGTACCGAGAACGTGATGAGAATTCATTATGTCACGTCATATCACCTACCTACTGATACCGCAAAAGTACAAACATTCAATTTTCAGTCACTAGTTGATTCAGTGTAAAAAGAAATGAAATTTTCCTGTGATATTTATATACGCTGAAATTCCAATAATAAATCCAAATTGGAAATATTGATAACTATGCTTCGAGTTATGGATTTTCTATATTTCATGAAAACAGTGTAGTTTAACATTTTTGCAATTTTGAAATAAATGTAGTAAAAATAATTAGATCAAAAATGAAATGTATGTTTAGTAGTTATAATTGACAGATGCCAAAACATTTTTCTATCTGATCTCACAGAATTTAAAAAAAGGCTAAAGAGATTTAACATTGGCTTTAATGAGTTTAATAAACCATTCTTCGTTATGACATGAATTTTCCCATTTGTCTTCTCTAGTGACACCATAACTATTAGCAGATAATTTATTTTTTTTCTTGTGTCCAATAGAATCTTAGTTCCAATGCATGTTCGAGAATTAACCCTACCAATTCACCCTACGAAATTATACAATTTACATAAATCGATAATAGCTCCCTTTGCTTATCTTATTCTCGTAACAATCAATACCTTGACATTCCACCTCATTGCATTTTCCTTATCAATCCACACTGACGGTATTATCACAGTCTTTTTTTAGCTGATACCAATGTTGCTTTCTCGAATACGATCATAAGTGTGTCGGAATTTAAATAAATAATATTGATATTTATATGAAACGAGTTTAATTATCATTTTGAGACTTACGACAGACGAGTTTGTTGGAATGCCCATCTTATCTCTTCTTTTTTTAATTATGATGTAAACAAAGTTCAAAATAAAACAGTTTCATTCATTCAGCTAGCACTTCTTAAAATTCAATTACCATTTGAGAATTCATAGTCTGACAGTTACATTCGTAATTCGTACACATTCGTACAGTCGTAATTCGTAGTAGAAAACATTCAATGTCAAGATCATTTTTTTTGGTCATTCAATATTTGAACCTTTCAGAAAACAAGTGCAAGCCCTCTCAACCATTTCTTTTTGTCTCTACTCTCAATGATATATAATAATTGTATAGAGGACAGCTGTAGGAACGTTCAAGCATTATTCTCATGCAGACATTAACATTTTCATAAGGACAATATCCAATATACGTTTGCCAACAAAGCGTTATGATCCCTTTAACCAGTTTTACAACAATTCTTAACTTTCCACATGTCCTGTATTGAAAAATGACCTTTTTGGCGAACAAAAGAGATTCATTTTTATGCACTCCATTTATAGCTGTTTGACAGATATAGAATGAAATACTATTTTCCGGAAATGTACTGCATCTACTTCAAGAAGCTTCCTTGGATAGTTCATCATGTCTGAGGAAATAATGTACTACTTCATCTATTCCGGTTAATTAGGTTTGATTAAAGGTCACCTCTTTCTCAGTACGATATATTTATGTTAGTGAAACATTAATTTAATAGCATCAATTATTTGTTATGACTTTGCAAACGGTTATTGTTTTTGGTTTGAAATAGTTCAGAATTAGTATCGAATGTTTTGATTTAGATCTTTGAGGATTATTTCTGATAGATAATTTAATCGGTTTTACCGGTGCTGAAACAACACAAAAATATTTTTTAGAGAAAAAGCAAAATACAAGACATATCAACTGTAAATTGAAATAACAACGCAGACAGTTACGAAAAAATCCTGAAAAAAAAGGCAGATGAAACACAAACCAGTCAGACCATCTAACAGGAAAGCAAAAAAATCCCTAATGAGGATTTCAACAAAATGGAATATTATACGAAGTCAATTCAAATGGCATAAAAACTAAATAGTCACCGAACGTTGGCAGTTTCTTTGTGTGGCATGGGTGGCGTGGTATAATACGAGGTCTTATCATTATTTTTATGTGGGAGGTTTTATATGGTATTAACTAGTAAATTAATCAGACCCGGTACATTAGTCTTTTATTCAACTGTTCGAATTAACTTAGTATAAACTATACAGCATAACATAAACTATAGTATAAACTATACAACACAGGTCACACAACCTTAAAGTGTGTCTCTCAGTACAGCCATACTTTCCTATTTGTCGAAGACGAACCGTCGAACAAAGCAAAACTTTGAGCGCAGTTCAACCCGAAATTCAGATGTTCAAATTTCTAACCGCGGAAACCTATTCTATTTGTATACTTATCTGGTGACGTTTCGAAAACTGTATCCATCTTCATTATCGTACCTACGGTCAATTTGATAGTATCACTGTCAATAATAATAATAATAATAATAATAATAATAATAATAATAATAATAATATCAAATTGATTTACATCAAAAGCCGAATTATAACTCTAAATTATAATGTTTTGATTCAAATAGGTAGGATAAACGTCACCAGATGATACATATTTATTTTTATATGCAAAATTTTATAAAGTCAAATTACTGACAAATTAGATTTTTTTTAAAGAGCTAATTTATCAAATGCAGTAATTTTCTGACCTTTCTACATTTGTATTTATTTTTGAATTTAATATTCTTATTATATCATTGAAATATATCATTGGAAAATTTATATTAATACCTCCAATCGGACACATTAATACTATCTTTAACGCAATATGAGAAAAAGCGTCGGCCTCCTCTTTTGACGTTGTTTGTCGCAAGTTACTATGTTAATGGCTCGTTAGCGGCGTTCTCAAGGTGCATAGCGGGTAGAAATATCTCAGTAACTTTGTAGATGAATTGCAGTGCCACTTGCTTGAGATGACTATGTTGCTTTTTATCATGTACCGGCATATTTGCATTCTTGAAATTCTTTCACTCTCAGACAATGCCGAATGTACTATAATGGGGACTATTTTGAAAGCGACAACAATAATGTAGACGGATATATGAATGTTTTTTTTTCAAAAAACGGAAATTCCCATTATTTTTTTAGTATACCTTGTAAAGAAGCCACATTTATTGTTTCAAATAAAATTCTCTAAATCCCGACATTTTAGTCAAAATTCAATGGTAATAATTTTGTTAAATTGATAAACTTAAATGATATTTTAGATATTTTATCTTTTTTATTTGGAGAATATATTTTACGAAGGCGTAGAAGAGCCACATCACATTAAAATTGAATTTTTAAAAAATTTCAAGTCTGTTTCTTCATTATTGAGGAATATTTTTGTATTATATACGTCGGTGATGTAATGATATGAAGTGAACCAATAATATTGAATACAAGCTCTCTGCACTCAACTATTTTCAACTAATTCTTTAATTTAAATCTAGGACAATTGCCAATTCTAAATTAGTTGCTTCAAAAAGGAAATATCAATTTTGCTAACTTATAAATTACCGGCCAAAGTGCAATAAGGTTTGCCGATTCGTTTATTTATAAATTGAATTATCCAATTACATAAAACAATAGAACATGACCTTCAGAGTATCTCTCGTGAAAATGCGTATAAATTAGTGTCATATTCTAGTTTCTTGAAAATCAATTCAAGAATGAATATTCTTCTACTGGAAATGTTGCAAGTTTGTTTACTGGATAATATTCACTAACATTGTCAGCTATAGCGGAAACTAGTAGGTTCAAGAGGTTAACTGTAAAATTAATAGTAACTATGTATACTTTTGAAAGTGAAACATTGCAGAATTCGTTTTCGTGAATTATTGACTATGTAGTGACTTTTCTGATCATCGGAAGTGTTTGCTGTTTATTAGAATATCATAAAATTGAAGTTTTCAAAAAAGCTAATTGTTTTTTTTTATTTCAGCCTATAATAGCCCAAATTGACCAGAAAAGGGGTGGTGTTAATACCGTAATAATGACTAAGTAAGTACACTAAGCTCCAGATTTCCAAAAATTTCTACATTCATTCATCGAACATCACAATGCTTCTTTTTGAAGGTATAAAAATTATTTAATATATTATTCACAACATGATTTTGAAATTTAGTATATCTTTCCTAGTATTTGGTGATTGGATATATGAGTAAAATTTATTATTGACTTATTCATTATTGTTGATAATTTTTTAAAAACCATGTATATTTGCGGGCACGATAGTTAGGGTGCTTTTCCTCTATTTGATATTTTTTCACCATTTATCAATCAACAAGTATTGAAGCACACAAATGTTTTTCCTGTGAGCAGCCCAATAAATCTACAAATTGTGGTATTATTCAATCCATATGGTGCCAATTTATCTCTTGTTATCCTAATTCAAATATTGATTCTTTATTTAATTCAGTGAAATCATTTAGCATTCGTAAAGAGTTACCGATAAGATCACTCAAGGTTTATTCGGAAAACTAGATTTCCGATTAGTGGAGTTTGCTTCTATAAACTGAAAAAATTTTGATCCAAACCTTCAAAACGAATGTTTCGTCCATAATCAACCGCTTCATGCATATTGCTTATCAGCTCACAAAAATCATATAGCATGCAATGTGTTTATTCAAATCATATTTTCAGTTATTTCAACTCATGTACTAACTTTAACTTTTTTTGCGGTTTTGAATGCTGATTTCTCGGACTTATCATAAAGCAATTTTTGGGAATATTTGTGTGTGGAATATCGATGAAAAAATATTGAATTCTATACATCTTACGAAGTTGATTTATAGTTGGTGGAGCCCTTTTCTTTTTTTGCCGGTTTTTACTAATCACATCTACACAGTTCCGTTTTGGTCGTTTATGAACGTGGTTCAGCAGATCAGATTTAAGTATGCAACAATTTAGGGATGTGGTGCATTTATACATGGTTTGTAACAGTGTTGTGTTGATTATATTTTGATAGTTTTGTAAGATTATTGGCTACTTATTACCGGAGCTGCTAGAAGTATGCGGATACCGCACGAGATGTGGTTGAGTGTGCTGAGGAAGCTGCGGATGTCTTGGACTGTCCACGGTACAATTACTATATTTTATTAAATTACCAAAAGTACCTCTTTTTGTTCAGAATAGAGATTGATAGACTTTGAAATTCAAGTTTTGTTCCTTTCTTCAGTTGCCGAACGTAATTATTTTTTATTATTTATTTCAAAATTCACCCATGAACTTCAATCCATTCGTCATCCTTTCGTCATCCATGCCTCATCCATTCGCGGGGATTTTTATAGATAACATCGACAGTCAGTTGAATGAAAAAACATATATTTTTCTCCTCTTCTGCAATAAAATCAGTCAAAAATATCACAGGGTGTAAATTTTTACGTCAGTTGTCAAACATTACAGAGCTCAGTTTTGAAGTATTCAGTTATATAGGGTCTTTCATTCTTTAAATTAAAAAAAAAAAACAAATTGTGTGTGAGACACCATCGAAATTTTTTATTCGTTTGAAAGACCTATTGATGCCATTATATGTGGAATATAACATCTTTCAAATATCCGGTTTTTCTGGGTGGAGCGCATTTGAAACGTCCAATTTTGCGTTATGTTGGCTTTAGAACCGCTTAGTTGTATACACCTGCGACTTGAAAAAACCCCACAAGAAAAAGTCTAACGGGTCAAATTGCACAATTTCAGTGGCCAGTTCTCATCACCTCCATGTATGTGAGATGACCATGTCCTCAAATCGCTCGTGTAGAATAAATATGGCATGAGATATGTGGCACGTAGCGCCCATCCAGAGCCCATTTAGCGAAAACACGTCGTTGTCTATGGTCGTTTACCTTCAGTTCCTGAGTCAGCTGAATTTTGTACAGGTGCAGGCCCAAGTCACGACGCAAAATTCGCCTAGTTGTGGTCTGTGACAGGCCGAGTTCTTGTGAGCGAGGCGAAATCGACTGTCTCGGATTATCCTGCACACTCTCACAGACAGCGGTGATGATTCCGACAGATCTTGCGTTTCGATGACGTATGGATGTTGGTCGATCATTTACTGAACCAGTGGAGTCAAATGTATCCACAACATTGCGAATAATCCTCTCGGTAGGACGATTATAGCGACCATAAAATTAGCGAAGCGCGCGGTACATTGCCCGAACAGAACACGCATTTTTATGAAACAACTTTATAATTTTCACGTGACGTTGAATGCTATATCCGCCCATGGTGATCTGGCAAAACAGACTGAATAAATGATAACTAATTTGACAGATGTAGCTTCAACAAGATGGCCGTTATCAAATGTTAAAGTTTGGAAGTCCCTGTTGGAAGACCCCACATATTCATGATTTTCCATTACTTGATCATATTGTCTCCACATATCTCGATTTACTGATTTGAAAATTTCATTAAGAATGACTTGGCAAAGAAATACCTTATACAGCTGTCGAATTAGAGGAACATTAGAAAGTGAAGATGATAAAGCACCCTCTTCATAAGGAGGAGAGGGTGCAATAATTGAGAAAACGAAACCTTCCGATTGAATTTGATGAGTATTTTTCAGATTTCAAATTAGGTTATTAATCCAAGTGTGAACAATAGTGACTCATAACAAGCAGTGCTAAAAAACAATACATAGAAGAAGAAAAAGCTTGCAGAAATCATATGGAAAATTATCAATTGAAGTGAAATATTTGGAAGTAACTTCATGTAGTTGAAAATACCCGCCTCTGGACTTTTTCAAATGTTTTTTGGTGATGAACTATTAACAAATACAATTGAGGAATCTATTCTGTGCATGATTCAATACGATCATAATAAGACTACAATTACCGTTGCAGATTCGCAAATTTATCGAAGCATTTATATTTATCTATTTGTACCGCTCATTATTTTCCAAGTAGTCGATTAGAAAATGGTTATTGAGTCAAAATGATCGAATGTTTTGCTCAGAGATGATGAAACCTGAAGTAGGCTCAATAAATTGAGACTTATTATTTACACCTAGGTGTGAATTTTGGTTTCAAAATAGGGAACACGAATGAGTTATTTTAATTTTATCAAATAACTGATGTGGTGCTGAGATATCTCAGAAAGTGAGATGAATTCCTCAAAACTTTTTTCTCTTCGAAATATTCAAATTTGATAATAACGTAAAATTTGAACCCGACTTGAATTAGAATAACTACCCCAGAACGCTAGTGTAGGTATCTTATGGACATTCAAAAACTACTACCATAATTAGTTATCAATAGTAAAACAGTCGACTCCAATACTGATGAATTATCATAGAAGAATCACTTCAAAATTATATCTTCTGATCAACAATAATAATGAAAAAAATCATTTAGAAGCATCGGTTACTAAATTTTGATAACTGAAAGGCCCTTTCTGTGAAAATTTGGAACTGAGAGAAGTTACGACCCATTCGTTCACTAGATACCGCCAGGATAAGTTTTTTTTGGCGGGTTTACAAATGTGGCATAATTAATTTTGTATTAGGAAGAAATTAGTTTTATTTGAAATAGTTGAGGTACTTATTGAAATCAAAATATCAGAAAACTGAGACAAAAGCGTGTTCCTTACCCAATGCAGATTCAAATAACGAAATGAGTCAGATTTAGGAAATGATTCAATTACTTTCATCTTTATGCAGAGTAATTCCATATAACATAGAACTTCTTGCGAGTACGTCTGTCTTCCAGCGTAAACGAAATGCTGATTTTCTGGAACGCCTTATGATGAACGTGCTTATTTTATCATACATTAGAATTCCAGGCTTTTCCATGAGAGATAAACAGCCAAAAAAGATGAAACATCCTAAAATTTTCGAATTTTAGAACAAAAATTGATGAATGCCAATTGAGGAATGGAACTGATCAAATGACAAAAAGAGGAGGACCAGTATTTTTGCACTCTAATAGAGAAAATTGAGAATTGTGAGGTTAATAATTTTCACATAGCCAACATTCACATTCCTCTGGTTTCGAGGCTTTTTGCACCAATGTGTCTGATCATTCCAGTAACGTTTCAGCCCATTCGAAAGTTTAATCAAAAGACTGAATTAGTCGAATATTTATTGCATGTACTGTTCATAAATAGTACACCGTTACCTTCTTGTGCCTATAAATACAAATGTTTCTACGTTTCTGTGTCCGTGATACGTTTTTCGCACAACTCTTTGAACCCGTCGAGTATCTATAAATAATCCCGCTGCAATGCCTAAGATTCCTTACATTCCATTCACAGTGTTCATCCATTGAATTCGAGTTAATTCAAGAGAAAACTTTCATTTTTTCTTTCACTAACACATTCTAACTTTTCCATCACTTACTAATAATAACCCAAGTAGGGTTGAGTATCTAATTCAAGTCGTTTCCAGTTTTAAGTGTGACCAAAATGAAGTTCCTACTCAGTCAGCTAATGGGTCTACCGTACCACTGGTGGATACCAGGAAACTTGATCCGGAGGTTCCAGGATATAACCCCTTCGAACATAGGAAAGTGGACCACCCCACCTCGTAAGTATTTCTGAACTTTTTCCATAGTATTTTGGTACTTTTATATTTGTAATGTGAATACCATATTCAGTTCACCACGACAAATGTCTTTCAAGAATATGAATACCATACCTTCACTAATTTCAAAAAGATAAAAATACAAATAGGGCTATCTTATATTCGCAATCGTGGATTTTAGTAAGATTGAACTTTGAAACATGTCAGTCGCCTTTTTGAACAACAAATCAAGAACATATAACTCATTGCACAAGGATTTTCTTATTTTCAAATATTTTCACATGGGCTGAAAAGTCCCAGGCCTAAGGAAGAAAACACGTTTTATTTTGGTTCAAATTTGGCTTTATTCATCAACGTAATCTCCGTCAAGAGCCACACAATCAATCCAGCGCCGCTCTAAGATTTCAATATCACTTTTGTAGAACGATTTAACTTTTGCTTCTTCATTCGACCGAAATTAGCATTTTTTGAGGTCTGCGAACAGCCAGTAGTCGTTGGGAGCCAAATCTGTCGAAAATGGTGGATGTGGAAACAATTCTGAGTTCAATTATTGTAGTTTTGCCATTGTTTTGATTGACTCGTGACACGGTGCGTTGTCTTGATGAAATAATTTTTTTTCTTTGCCAGCCGATTGTTTTGTTTTCGGGCACTTTGGGCGAGGTTCACCAGTTGCTCTCCACTCAGATGACGATCGTTTTGATTCCGGAGTGTAGTAATGGATCCATGTTTCATCCAATGTCACAAATCTATGCAAACATTTTGGTTTTTTATGTTTAAACATGGCCAAATACTGCTCGGAATCATCAAGACGTATAATTGTTGTTTCTGATGGAGCTCCGCTCCAATTGCTTGCCATTGCTTCTCATGAACGGTATTTTTCCCATCAAGAGGCAGTGTAAACTTAAAACACGAAATTGCTTCTGATCCATTATTTTGAAAATAATAAAAGTAACATCACACTTAGCACAATAACTCACAAACTTATAAGTAGTTTCATATCATGAAATTTCAACAGCTTCCTTTCGAAGGTTAGTACTAACTGAAAAAGCGGTGAATGCAATAAGACTAGCGCCATCTATTGTTAGGCCCGAGACTTCTTACCCTATGTATTAATTAAATATTTTCATCATCATCAGTATTTCATCCATATTTTATTAAACTTTTATGTTTTCAATGTCCTGAATAAATTTTTCTCTTGTTCATAATATTCCTTTAGACATCTCTGAGTATTGGTTGTTTCGAAAGTTTTGTCCGTTGTTATGAATCTACTTTAAACTGTAATATGTCAGTAATTACTTATTCAATTTAATCAAATGAGCACCATTTGACTCAGTGCACTTTTGCCAACGTAACACAAGTCGTTTAATTCCCTCAGCATAACAATTGAATGCTCGGGGATCGATGAAGTCGACGAAGGCCGTTTTTGCCTGGTCCTGATTAGCGAAGGTCTAATGGTGAGAAAGTTATCGGAGTGCTCGAAAAGTCGGTTGGCGAGGGGTCTGGAGAGTATGGTAGATGAGGCACAACTTCGACACTCAATTCGTTTACTTATCGAACGGTGATTTTTGAAACATGCGGATCAGCATTGTCGTGAAGGAGGACTCTGTTGTGATAGTTTGGCCTAGTAAATCACACCAGCCGCTGACCACCATACGGTAAACATGGTCTTTTTTGGTGGGTTTTCGCCCTCGGGAAGTACCCGGGTGGCTCGTCCTGAACGTTATAGAGGATCCGCCTTTCATCACACGTGACGGTCCGATCCAAAGAAGGGTTGTTTGGTTGCGCAAATGTAAAAAACGTCGAACAGTGCGTTCATTAACACTATCATTGGCAAATGCCTAGTTAATTTCTCGGCCAAAAATCTCTTAACGACATCATTTAGTAATAAGCTGAAACAGAACAAAAAAATTGGAAAAAAATGAACACCATCAATGTATAGAGTACAAAAATACAGGACATTGAAACGGACATAACTTTTGAAACAACCCGATATATCAGACTTTCAACTACTAAATGAAAACCGATGTATTAAATTATCTCAACTTTCTATTTTTCATGTTTTCATTCATTCCCATTAATTCCCAAACTTTTGTCCAATTCCAATGGGAATTCGAAAACACCAAATAATTCAATTTTGAGTATATTTTCAAATGTTTTATGGTAACCTAGCAAATGTTTATGTAATGTTACCCTTCGTGGTAACTGTTCAACTTTCTCTTATCATAAAGCCAAAACATCCCTGAGGGAGTAATCACCAACATCGACACTGATTCACGTGCAATAACAAAAACTATTCCTTTTACTTTCTGATAGATATGAGAAACTGTGAGAAACTCGTTGTTTCTGAAACGACTTTGTCCAATCAAATGTTATTACAAATTTTATTGTTATGATAAAATTATCTGTGTTTGCATTCAAATTTATTTATATATAATCAAAATTTCTCTTATTGGCTCAACTGGGGTTTCTTCCTTCTTTCTCAATTTTTCAGTACATAAATCATGAATTGGTTAAGTATTCAATTATTATGATCAATAGGTAATGTATTTGTCAAGTTTGTTTGAAATTAACCATCAATTTCCAGTAATGTTTCAAATGAGTTGACATCTTCAATAACTTTGTCGGAATTTAAAATTGTCTCTTTCATCTGAAACACAAAATTTAATATCTACAGAATTCAAAAGTTTTCTTGACCCTAAAATTAACATTAACATTCCTTCATTACGCTCTTGTCTTCATGAAAAACAATATTTTTGGGTCTTCTTTTTTTGCAGAGGGCATGCCATATATTGGTAGAACTCAAAAGCACCGCTATCATTCTTGGCTCACTGTGCTTGCACAAGGCATATGATTCTCGGACACAATGATCACTTACCCTACGGTGTGGGTAGTGGCTCTCCCGGATATATCGGGGCTTCGGGGGATAGGGCTCGACAAGCGTGACCTTAGGGGAACACATAATAATAATAATAAATAAAATCACATAATATTAGTTGTTTAAAAAGAAATTTTGATTGTATGAACTAATTTTAGTATTTTTCTTTCCAGGGATATGGATACACTCATCCATCTTCTGAAGGGTAGTCTCGGAAGTGGCATCCTTGCTATGCCTCTGGCTTTTTCTCATGCCGGGCTGTTCTTTGGCCTATTCTGTACTTTTGCTATAGGTGCAATTTGCACCTATTGTGTACATATTCTCGTAAAAAGTTCCCACGAGTTATGTAGAAGAATGAAAGTACCATCTTTAGGTTTTGCTGAAATCGCAGAAGCAGCTTTTCTTGCCGGCCCAAAAGCATTCCATCCTTGGGCGAGATTTGCCAAGGCCATGATAAACATGTTTCTTGTTATAGATCTGCTAGGTTGTTGCTGTGTTTATATAGTATTCGTTTCGAAGAATCTCAAACAAGTAATTGATAATTACGCACCTGAAGAATACCATTACGACCTGAGAATATATATGGCCGCATTATTACCTCTATTGATACTAATTAATCTGATCAGGAACTTGAAGTGGCTTTCACCACTCTCTATGATTGCCAATTTATTAGTAGCTGTTGGTTTAGGTGTCACATATTACTATATTTTTTCTGATTTACCCGCCCTCGATACCAGAGCTCCCATAGCTAGTTTCTCAACCTTACCAGGATTTTTTGGCACTGCCATATTCGCTTTGGAAGGTATTGGTGTAGTAATGCCTTTGGAAAATAACATGAAGACTCCTAACCACTTCATTGGATGTCCTGGAGTTTTAAACACAGGAATGACATTTGTCGTTGTTCTCTATGCTGTCACTGGATTCTTCGGCTACCTCAAGTATGGAGAAGCAACGCATATTGGTAGCATCACGTTGAATCTTCCCGAAGAACCGTAAGTATCTCTTCAAATTGTTTTCAGTTACATCCATATCTTATTCAATTGGGTTTTTTGTCTAAGTTAACCCATACCTTTTGGAGAAACACTAAAATATTTCATTTCATACCACTGTCTCAATTTGTTCCGAAAAATCGCTCAAAGATACGTTCTTTTATCATGCCCATAATGTAGTCTTTGATATCTTTGGAGAATCCAAGCAAATTGCCGACTTTTTGGCAATGGAGGTGTTGAATTCAATGCATAGATATATCAGGTTTTTAACTTTCAACCAATTCATAACTATTTTTCTTTAATTTCAGACTTGCCCAATCAGTTAAACTCATGATCGCAGTAGCCATCTTCTTCACCTACGCTCTGCAGTTCTATGTGCCTATGGAAATTATCTGGAAGGCGGTAAAAAATAACTTTGAGAGAAAAACATTGGCAGAATACAGCATCCGAATTTCTCTAGTAATTCTCACTGTTGTTTTGGCTATACTCATTCCTAATCTTGGAGGGTTCATCTCCTTAGTTGGAGCAGTATGTCTGTCTATGTTGGGTCTCATTTTTCCATCTATCATCGATTTAGTCACATTTTATGAAGACCCAGGTTTGGGCAGGTTTCAATGGCGGCTATGGAAAAATTTGTTCCTTATATGTTTCGGTCTTTTAGGTTTCGTTACCGGGACATATGTCAGTATACAAGAAATCCTACAGGGTTGAATGAAATAATATAGATATCCCAGTGTTTCTATCGTCTGCTTTGCAGGGAGTCTGAGTAGAAACATTCACTGCCACAGGGTTTTCCACACCGGCTGGAACCCGGTTATTCTTTATTTGACTTGTTTAACACTCAGAAATAATTGTGGATCAGCTGAAAGAATGATTCAAAAACATCGAAAAATCAGCAAAGGAATATTTAAAACTTATTTCAACCAGTTGTGATCCTTCCAAAATATTCACTCAATATTCGTTGATCAAGAACTCAACATTTATTTCAGAAAATTGGATGAGTGTCTAAAATCAGATTAAAGAATAACTGACTTGAATGAAAAACTTGAATATTCAAATTTCGATTAGCATATTTTTAAGATCAGTGCAGATAAGCTATTAAGAATTTGTAAGTTCCCAAGATGGAAAAAAAATCCTGCTTCTTTGAAAAGGAGTAAAAACTAATTAAAAAACTAAAGGAACAATTTTAACTGATAACATAACATAAAATCGACTAATCAGTAATCCACTGATCTATAGTTGATGATTGTGACCTCATTACATACAAACTAAATACAAACAATAAACTTGTCAGTAATGTTCAACTGATCCATATTTCAACAATTACCAGATGTATATTCACATAAACTTCATCTGACATACATTTTAATAGTGTTTTACACATTAGCATGACTCCCTGTCCTCAAAATGTTACAAATCAACAGGTATATATAACAGCCACAAATGTCTTCCGATAAAAAGAGGACAATTACAGCCAAATTACCAAAATTTCTGACGTAGAGTTCCGATTTGTGACATGCTGGAACTAAAAATAAAACGTTTATGTAAACGTTGAATTATGACGTAAGGAAACGCTGTAATAAGTTATTAGAGAGTAGACTGCAGTTTCAACTGTGATTTTCAGACGATAACATTGTCTAAAATTATTTATCATTTATTTCGTAAGTATAGTGAGAAACTCATCAAACATTGAACTATTTTTATTTATATGATTGTGATTTTTTAAGATTTATTTATTTTAAGCTCAAATTATAGTGTCTTGATGTCAGTGTTCATTTCTTGATAACACTTTTCCATAGCCACTATTGTCTACTTGAGTGTCATACCTGTAATTGTCATATGAATCACAAAAGTCATATTGGAGAATATTTTCTCAACCAAATTTTGAAAAGTAATTGAAATATTTTTGAAGATTGAACGGACTTAGTTGATTTTGTGATCCTAATGATTAACTTTAATAGCAGCAAATTTGTTCTCAAGAACATTAACTTAATATCTTATAAGTAAATAATTTTTCCAAACCTTTGATGACAAGTTTGTTTGCTTTTGTTGAATTCAGTGATCTATTCTGTTTATTTGTATATTCAAAATAAAAAAATTATCTCAAAGTAAATAAAAAGATATAAACGGAATAGATTTATATTGATTTTGTAGCGAAAGAGTAAACAATTTTTCTGACTTTCTTTTATGTTTCACCTATTTTTCGTACAAAATATGTGTAATGCAAAACTAATGCATGAAAATTGTTTCACTTCTTTTGCCATAATTATATTTTTAATTTTCCTGAAAATGGTTATTCAATTGAAATATTGCCGAATCCTCAAATCACAAATTTTATCAGGTATTTATTCGATTATTTATTGATTCATCAAATATAATTTTTAAAGTGAAAGAAATGAATCGGTTTTATTTTGATTCTAAAATGTACCCTTTATATTCCAGTAGAAGTTTTGAACGCTAACAAAAGTGAACACAGTAAGAAAATCAGTATTTATAGTTCCAAAGGAACTGTGTGACTTGGTGCCTTATTACCCGAATCTGGATTTTTCCTCCAGATGACGGAAGTTGAAAACAGGGTTTGGTTGTGAAAGGAGAAAATTTCTTTTTGGATATATTCTCAAAACACACAGAACAGAATATTTCATTTTCATAATTTTCATTACTTTATGAGAAAGTTTTTTCCCTTAAATTTCTTCAGTTTCATACTTATTTTTTCGGTTTAAATTTTTCAAATTCTATGTTTTTCCATGATCTGTGTGTTTACTAACATCAAATTGTGGGTGAAGTAAATAATATTTCAAGACAAATGTGATGTATAAAACAATGCAACATGATTATGTAAAAGAATTAATCTTAGCTCTGAAAAACTGACTGGCATCATGTTTGTCATGAGATATTAGGAACTTGAAGGGTGATATGGAATTCATGTGCCAAGCGTTTTCGATAAGTAGTTACTTTTACATTTCCTAATATTATTTAGTCTTTGTGCATGAATTTGATACCTAATTGGAATTGAGTCATTAGTTCCCAAAAATTTTTGTTTTGTCGATATTGAATAAAAGAAAAAATGAATAAAAATCGTTGTTTTCCTAATAATCTTTTATTTTCCTATATACCTTAAAATTCAATAGAACGTTATTATTTTCTTTCCATGTATTATACCGAGAATGTACCACTTAGACCTATCTTGAATGCGATAGGTTCACCAATTCGTAAGCTGGCCGAATACTGCAGTCATATATACTACTGCAGTCATATATAGGAAATACAGAATCATCCATTAAGGACTCGGAACACTAATTAGCAAAGTATTCCCAGCAGATATGCTAGGAATACTTTGGGCACAAGCACGACTCAAGCATACAAAATGTTTAGGTGCTGTCTCGTCATCCAACAAAACTTTATAATAATCGTCGATATGTATCTTTATCTGTACACTTTAATCTGAATAAATCTGTTTATCATATCAACTCATTTCCAATAGGATGGTGTTGTATAAGAACAAACTGATGGTATCGCAATGGTCAGTCCATTAAGTCCGGCGGTGGCAAACTTTTTCATTGGAAATTTCGAACAACGGGCTTCAAGCAAGCGGCCGTGAAACCATATCGTTGGCTGCGCTATGTTGATGACACGTTTGTGGTATGGCAAGGGTGTAGAGACACTAAACGAATTTCTGTTGTATCTAACCTGTCTCGACCCAAAAATCCAAATTACAATGGAACGAGAAACCCAAGGGACTCTAGCCTTCTTGGATGTTTTCGTGAACATACATGAAGATGGTACATTGGGCCACAGAGTGTACACGAAACCAACACACGCAGGCATGTACCTGAACAAAAACTCCACTACCCACAACAAAAGGGAGAGGTAATTAAAACGTTGGTTGAGGAAGCACGACGTACCTATCTGTGAACCTGAGACTCTTCCTGAGGAACTCGATCACCTAAAAGATGGCTTCAAAGGAAATGGGTATAGTGAAGGAGAACTCAAGTGGTCCATACGACCCAGGAGGGAGAACACCAAAGTAACCCCAGCTAGACTGGTCAAGGGAAAAGCTTTTCTTCCCTTTGTTGAAAATGTTACAGACCGGATTGGGAAAATCTTGGAGAAACATGACGAGAAACCAATATTTAGGCAAACAAAAACACTCAGACAAAGTCTAAGGTCAGCTAAGGACCCCAGATAACCTTTAGCAGCACCCGGGATATACCGGATTATTTGTAGCTGCGGGTCGGTCTACATTGGAACCACGAAAAAAAATATAGATACCCCTCTTTCTTTACACAAGAGAAATTGTCGATTCGGACAAACTGACAAATCAGCTGTAGCCGAAAATGCTCTCAACAAAGAAGGCACTCACATCATCTCATTAGGAGATACAGTAATTACTCGATAAAACTCAAAATTACAATCCATGAGTATATAGAGAGGTCATAGAAATTCAAAAATACAGGGATAATTTCAACAGAAAAGAAGAGGCAATGAACATTAATAAAATATGGCTACCTGTCCTTAAGGGAAACAAACAAGGTCAGGTAATCTAATTAAGAGAAACCAAGCCACGCCCACCGATAATAATATAAAACTAAATTCAAATACCAAATAATGTATACCGCAGCAGTAGACGAAACGTCGGGCATAAAAACCTGCAGACCACGGCTAAAAACCCGGAAAATAGCATTCACACAATTTTATTTCATATTCTGCAAATATCTCCAAAAAAGTAGCAGTAATAGGAAAGAGTTCCAGAGTTTAACTCAAGTACAAATTTGAGTCTGGGTTTCTTGCCGACTATATAAAGGTTTATCAGTTACGAAATTGATTTATGTCAGTCACATTGAGAAAACTTGAGGTAAGGTTTCAAGAAGCTCTTGAGTGTTAAATAGTACAACAATTGAGCATATTTGCTCTTAAGAATCCTCGAAAAAACTTGCTGGTCCTGAACTAGACCTTTGAGATTGTTTGGGTCAGCATGCAAGAAACCCTGGTGTTTTTACCGACTCACTTTTGTTTTGTCAAAACCTCTTGACGCAGGAGATGACATTGAGCCAACTTTGTACACATGTTGATAGTTGGTGCAAGAATCAAAATATGTTAAGCGTATTTTATACAGATCTTCAATTTATGGATCATAATGTAAAAAAAATTTTACCCAATATCAATATTTCTCCAAATGTAAACAACATTGAAAATTAAAACTTGACATTGTCAAGCTGCAACACTTGTAATTCTCAGTACATCAGTGAAGGAAATGCCAAAATTTATTGGATCTATTTATCATATCAAGAATGTTGTAGGTCGAGAGTTTATGGCAATATATTTCACATGGGGATGGGGTCCTAATCATCACACCAGGTATATTCTACGATTCTTGGTTCAGACTAGAAAGTATGGTTCTAAGGAAGTTTGAAAAATAGATCGTGAAATTATATCTGTTCCTCCATTTACCACTTGTCGCACCACTACGAACGACAACCCCCAGAACTCGAAACTTGTGCGAGCTAAAGACTAACGAGGTCTTACCTCTTGAAAGGTCTCTAGATTTTCTCGACTATCCTTGTCCTTGTCTTCTTCTCCGTTTTTGTATGGTCTTTGCTTCCCTTCGGCGCAGCTGCCCTTGTCATTTCTTGTTTATTCCTCTGATCAAAATTCTTGCTTGTAATATAAAAACTCAGGACCCCTAAACCATTTATTTCTTACTTATAGATTTGAGTCTTTCATTTATCGGATTGTATGATCTGCTAGGTCAGATTGGAAGGAATCCAGTGCCCATAAGCTATTTTCGTGTTCTCTTGAATCTCGCCCGCTCGATAAGATCAGATCTCATCCGAAACGAACCCGTTTTTTTCTTGTTGTAACTGCCAAATCATTTAAGACAATCATTTCAAAACTATTAGTGATTTTGGTATCATAAATAATCTGGTAAAATATGAATTTGGGAAGGACTCCATTTATGGAAACGATATCGAGACTACAAGATAAAGTTTCAGCCCCACTTAATTATGAGAAACCAACAGATTTGAAGTCGTTGAGAAGAATTTAATGAGAAATGAGAAATGAAAATTTTCTATGTTTTTTACCAATTTTATTCGTAACTAAAGTTACTGCAGTTTCGTCCTATAAGGACATTGTCAAACTATTACATTAAACTATGTAAAGTAAATTTTTAACCTCAAATTTGTCAATTGCACAATAAACTATGAGTTTTAGTCATCTTCTGATGATGCTAACCTGATTATTGAAACGCACGTCAAGAGGCAGCATTTTTTTCTGGTGAGAGAGAAATGTTTGTGATCAGCAGAAATGTATGTGGAAGTAATGACCAGTCCATATTATTACGTCTATGATACATTTATTTTGACCATTGAAAATTCTCACAAATATTGCAACTTGGCTCCCGTGTTATGGAGAGTGGGGTCCTCGGTAGCTGTCTTGTGATACAAACATTTTTTTAAGAATCGTCTATTAGACAGAATTAAAGCCCTATTCTCGAATCACACGGAATTTTGCTCAGCGATCGTTCGTGGGATCGCTTTTTCAAATCCCCTACAAATCGTATATCTGTGAATGTTTCAATATATCAAATTCTCAGAAATCGTCCGCTGTGACATCACCTGCGCATACTTTGCGAACGATTTGTGGTTTGAGAAAAGCTCTGAAAATTTTTGGGTTTCAGTTTTGTTATTAAGCCACTATTCCCAGTCTATGACGTGAACCAGCTATAAGGTCTAGGATTGGTTTGAGTCTATGCATAGCCTAAATATTATCCACTGGCCGCACATGACTTTCCCATACACTCCATATAATAAAATTCGAGTGAGCTAGATTGTTGTTACATTCGAATTTATTGAGGGCTTTAATGTATATCTAATGAAACATGAATAATATTTGCTGTTATTTGCTTCGTATTGTATTTGACCAAAATGAATTTGACATATCTGAAAACAAGTAAAAACTATAAGAATACAAAAAATTCTCGAACAAAAAAATTCAAAACACAAAACACATTCGATTTGAATGGACAGTGCATTTGAAGCCTTTTAGATTAAAAACTGTCTATGCCATAGACGTTACAACTATGGGACTGGCCTCTAGAAAAAGTAGATTAAGTATTGCATTATTGAAAAAGGGTTCAATATTTTAAGTAAAATCTTATCTTTCAGTCTCTCTTTCTAGTCCGCACATTCCACTAAGCGCTCACAACGATCACGCTCACAACCGCAGTTTTTCCCGTTCCACTTGCTTGCGAGCGTTACTGTCGTAAACTCAAGTGGAATGGATTATTGAGCGTTTTGGGCGTTCACGTAAACTTTACAAATGGAGAAGTCGAAAAAATAAATGTTTTAAGGTTACGTAATCCTTGAAAATAAGTTTCAATATTTGCAAGCTAATTTCATTTATATTGAAAAAAAGTATAATTTAATTTTTAATATATAATTTCAGTGAAGTTATTGAACAAATTGATTTTGAATGTAATCAAAATGTCTTCTACGGCAATTGGATATTTGTGGATACGTCGCAATAGTGCTTCAGAAAATAATTCATCTAGTTTAGATGAAGAGGATTGTAACTTTACAAAATAATAATCGTCGTTGTGAGCTTGTCGTAAGCGAAAGTAATGACGTCATGAGTGACGTTTTCGCCGCGATCACAACTAACGCGATCGTTGTGTGGAACGGCTGAAGGGGCATTTTGATCGTTGTGAGCGTTCAGTGGAACGCACGGACGGTATCCCATAACCTTCATTTGTCATATGACATCCGCCTTCAGTCAAGTGATTATAACGCCGAGCTCTAATGGGCCAGTCTTTTCAAGGCTGCCTACCTAGTTTTTTTCTTGAGAATCCTCTCTCAATGAAGACTTTCCAAACTTTTACTTTTATTCAATAGTAAACAACTGTGAACTCTCAAAATGTTGATTTCTTCTTCTCTATTTGAAAGGTACAATTGGAATCTCCGACATAAAATGAGTCTATGAAAATACTTCTTCCACACCAGGACAAATCACTGTTTCTCGACGCGTATTTTGTTAACAAAGTTAGCATCATCAGTCTTTATCATCTACTAATGACGCGCCTTAGTTAGCAAAACGCACGTCGAAAGACAGTGTTCCAAGTCATGGCGCGGGAAAAGTGTTTTTAGGCTCATAATTTTTCAAATTGTTGGAGTTGAATGTATCAACTTTCTATGGGTTGCAGATATGTGTTTTTCTAATATAACATGTGTTTCGAAAATTGTTTGTATGGTTTATTTGAGATGGGGAAAAGCAGGCACAACGTTCATATTCCTGTTTATACTCCAGTGCTGACATCTCTTGTTTTGATTTAGAAATATTATTAGGAGAGCAGCACAAGACACTTTTGAAACTCAAAATTTATTCACGTCGTTTTTGAACACTATACTCAGAAAAGGTTTTCAAGGCACACAAAATTACTATACAGAGGTGCCATATAATTATAACGATTTTTTATATATTTAACAAAATATATCACATGTTTCGCTAACAGAGTAGCTTTTTCAATAGTGAATTGAGTATTCAATTCACTATTGATAAAGCTTTTGTGTTAGCGAAACATGTCGTGATATATCGTTTAAATAAAGTTTGTTGAGATCAATTCGTAAGGTGTAGAAGCAGATTGGCGAGCAAAACCCAAGAAACTTATATTTTTTTAAATTCCTGTAATTTTAAAGTTATAAATCTAGGCAAATAGTAATCGAAATTACAAGACTCACTGTTGAATTTACTATTGAATGAGATTGATGCAAAATGGGGGGAAAATAAGAAAAAGGTCGAGGTTCAACCCCATACAACAAACTCGGTATTGTTCTGGGTATTTTCACGTTGATTTACATCATTGAAACTTCATTAATTCGTTTTGAAGTGAGAAATACTTTTCAAATATTCCACTTGAAAAGCTATGGCTCAGAGAATTATCTTGAAAATAGTGTTATGAATACTCATATTGGATATGAAAGCAAACATATGATTACCGGAAGGGGAATACCCCAAGGCTCTGTAATCGGACCTACTCTTACTGATATTCAAAATCTACAGTAGTAAACCATTGTGTACACTACATTATTGAAATATCGACAAAAAAATACACTCTCTACCTCACCCTCAAATCTGAACTTAATATTTGGAGTTGAGGATGTTTCAGAAGCTAATTCATAACTATCAAATATATTTAGCAATTGATTGTTGAACACTGAAGATGGCGAATGAGGAATGAAAAATTAATCAGTGATGTCATAATCTAGAGAATTTAACTAAAATCAAATTCAGGTTTTATGGGCTCAAGCAGGCTGGGCAGTATTTCAGAAACTGAAATAAATGGACTGTATTCCCATGGGAAGGTAAAACTTTTGATGAGCATCAATTTAATTGAAGTCATAGAAAAGTTTATGTTTTTTTATCAGTTCCAGTAATGATAAAATATTTATACAGTATTCTGTGAACCAGAGGAAATCGTCTCCATCATATATAGTATTACTATAGTCTGTTCGCCGAACCGATGGAGTGGTCATTTATATATTGCATGCCTACAAAGTTACAGTCCACTTTTCCATGAAACTGAAACGCGGAAAATCTCATGTAGATCACGCTCTTCTACAATTCCAACTGTTTGGTGAACAGTATATAGACTAGAATAGTTTCAAGTGACTTAATTTGAAAACAAAGTCTGTAAGCCACGAAGAAAACATACCTTGGCAGTTGTAATGTATGCTTCTTGTATAGAAGATAAGCTGCAAAAATGTATCCTGCATATAAATACACTACAAAAAAGTAATCCCACAGGGACATTTTATTATTTTTGGCTTTCTCTGTCAATCAAAACATTGGTTGACAATCGTAGAAGCAACAAAATTCAAAAAAGTCCATTTATTCAAAGTGCCGACGAAACTCTGTAGCAACTCCACCAAAAGTTTATATAACTCACTACCTTATCATTATAAAAACGTGAAAAAGTAAACATCTAAAAAAAATGTCTGTTATCTAAATAAAACTTTATGAATTACCAATTTATACATATCCACAAGAGTCCTGGGTTGAAGTGGTTTTCGTTCGATATCGAAGGTAGAAGTAGAAACAATGATTTTTCGTTACTAAAGTTGAGATACTAGTGACCGAAAATTTTGAGTTAATTACAGAATTATATGTTCATAAAATGTTCGAAGGTTTCAAAAGAATCAAGAAATAACTGCCTCTTCAAGGCATAGAAAAAAATCTGTCACGAGCTCCCACGAAAATGAATCTCTCGGGAATTATATCAGGTAGAATTTTTTTCCACTCGGTATATATCGGTAGTAGTGAAACAAATAGAAATTTCAAAGTTCTATATTGTAACTAAGAAAAAAACCAAATAGGTTGTTTTCTAAAAAGCGAGCTCTCAGGGACAGAACAGCCTCTTTCAAAATTATTGGTTGACCAAAAATAAAACTTTCTTTGATTATTCCCTAATTTTTAACTCTGACCAACCTAAAGACTAACCTGAAAATTTCGAAATTCTTTTAAATTTTACCACCTGAAAACCTCCCACAACTACTTAATTCTAACTCTGGGTTTTTACAACTTCTTGGATTGTAGGTGTTGAGATTATAGTTGAGGGAATTATGGTACTATAAGTTAGGATACGGTAGGTTTGGCGATTTTGTTTTTGGGGTATTTTGGGTTGAAGTTTCCTGAATTTCGAGGCTTTTAGATTATGCGTTTACATACTGTTAGTTAGGCTATTGTGAATAATGTGTTTTAAGGTTGGTTATTGTGTGAGGGGTATTATCGTGGATCTGGATTTAAACATTATTCCTGAAGGTATTATGGGTTTCAGCTATGTGAATTGTTAGTAAGGATTCATATGGTTTGTGGGTGTGTTATTTGCGAGTTGGGGATGTGGAAAGGATTTTGTGGCTTATTGTTAAATATTATTAGATAGAGAACTGTGTGTATGTATGTGCGGGTTTTATGGTTTGAGGATTGTTAGTAAAGATTTTTAGTTCATGGATTGAAAACTGCGGGTCAGGGTCTTATTGGTTGTTAGTGTTTTGTCAAACTGGACTGTGTCAGTAAGTTGGAGTATTGTGGGTACGGGCTATGAGTGTCGTTTCTCAGGGGTTCAAAGATTAGAGGTATGTAAATTTTGGGTTTGAGTGTAGGGAAATTGAGAATCAAGGGGTTTGCAAATCCCGAATTAGAATACGAATTTTGTTTTGTTTTTGCGGATCTCTAACTTTTTATCAGAATGCCTGGAATATTTCGAATGTATATATTCATGAAATGTAACATAAAACCTCCAACTGAGCAAAGGCTCAGCAATTACTTGATTTTAAAATACGATTCTGCAAAATAGAAAAACTTCTTCGCTACTACTTGTATGTACAAAATTCAAAAACCTCCACCCGATAAGAATCCAGAAAGAACTCACGCTAACGCCGGGCCGCAAAAGAGCCCTAAGACCCGTCTCCCAACCCAGATATCCCCAAAAACCACCCCCCGCCTAGGGACCCGTTTAAAAATACAGTTCGTCTCACAACTGCGAAGAGCTTGTGCTCTCGTCTTCGGAGTTGCTCTCGGACACCATCGCCTCCCCGGCCAGATGTTTGGGACTGGGCAGCGCCCGCGCTCCCCCATTTCTTCGGTTCAGCTCGCTGGGTAGCGCAGGCAACTCGATGTCCACCTCGTTGTCCTCATCTAAGTCCAAGTGTTCGTCTTCGAGCTTCATGCTTGAGTTGGAGGACTCGTAGCTCTCGTCCTGGTGTTCGTCGTACTTGGGGGAGCTCGACCATGGGAAGACGTTGTCGTAGTCGCCGTTTCGGGAGGCGGCCGATCGTGGCCTGTCGTAGTCGTTTCTAGAAAGTAATCATGTAATGTTTAAAGCCATGAAGCAACCCAATCATATCGCTGATTCACAATAATGTTTATAAGAGAAATAAAACTATAGAAATTAAATGTATTCATATCTATTGCTATCAATGAAATTTATCTTTTCCTTTTTGTATCTCATACAAATAGTGTCATTATTTGTAGGGCGTACCAGCAATAATAACTAATAGCATCCCCAAACCATGAGTTTGAATGGTCATTGGCGTCGACAATCATGTACTCTGAGAACTCCAACAATCAGAACAATCGTATCAACAGATTGGTCCAGGTAGTTTGCTGCGTTAACAATCATTAACTCACCTATTGTTCGAGATGATGGCGCTAGAAGACGCACTCTGGCTTAGCGGGTTTCTGCTGCGAGGCCGTTTAGAATGGGATTTCGTCGGGGTGTTCTTTGGAGGGGTAGTGTTCCTGAAGCTCCTCCTAACGATTCTGTTCGCCACCACTTCAGGGCTCTCTTCCATTTCCAAAACGTAACTAACCGAATCGGATTTTTCTACAACACCTTTACAAAAATTGTTGCATTATAAACCAAATGTTTGTAATTCCTAGATCTTTCAATCAAGTTCTAATTGATGCTTGCCTTCTCCAAGGCCTTTATTTTCAAATACATATTTAAAAAAACTACTGGGGGATTGGGATATTATCTTTGAAGTAGACTAGTTGTTAATATGGCGCAGTCGGTAGGATGTGCCATATGTATCAATATAACACATGCAGCAATATAATAATTGACAAACTAGGGGCTCAATCTACCAAAGTATTACCCCAAAAACAACTAATCTTCCCAAAAACCAACTTCACTAACCTTTAACTTTAGGAGACGTTGGCGGCGACAGATCATCCAGGTCGAACTCTTGCGATGTCTTCGATTTCCTTGACCTGATTGACTCCTCCAAACTAGCATAGGATCTATTCGAAGCGGTTCGCTCTCTGTGTGACAGGGTCCGCTCCAAGAAAGGCCTCGAGAAGAGGTGTTTCTCGTTGAAACTCGAACTTAGCAATGACCGGTTGAAGGCACTCTCTTCGGCTTGCTCTAAAACTTTGCTGACCACTTCCTTGTTCTGTTTGAGCTTCCACAAAAGCTCTTCGTTGTGCTGCGAGAGACGCTTCTTCTGGTTGATTTCTTCTTTGAAGCTTTCTTGAAGCTTCTGGTTTTCTTGTAATAGTGTTCTAAAGAAAAAAATGGCAAATATTAATATACCTACCTACTCATTTTTACATTTTGAAATTTCATCTAGTATTGGAGTGACAACGGATGTTTCGAATTGAATTGAAAAATGAGTGAGTGCATCGTTCTGATGAAAGGAGACAGAAGAGCCACCATTTTTACATACGAAAGTCAAATTTCATTGACATTTTGGACAATTTCACGCCATCCGTCATGTTCTACGGGGTTAACCATTTTAAATTCTGGCTTGTAGTGATGGTGATTGCAGTTGTTTATGATTAATGTATTGAGAACACAGAACTAAAACTATGAGTTTTTCGTTCTATGACACAGAACTGAAACTGTGGGTTTTCGTTCTATGACACAGAACTGAAACTATGGGTTTGAATTCTATGATTCTAGATGGAATAAAATGTTCACCAGCCATGTTTGATAATTTGAAAACAGTTTTTCTTTCTAGAAAACAGTTTTTTTCAAGTATCCCTTCTGATGAAATATCTGAGAAATGGTTGTGTGTTGCATAATTTGACAAATGACGTTCATATGTTAAAATGGCGACCCTTTAAATTTACGCTGTGCCTGAATACTTTTCATTGATGTAAATGTTGCGAACCAACCGAATTCCACATACTTTTCAAATTCCCCCTTTCTTTGCAGTTGTAGGTTTAAATCTTCACATCTCGATTTCAAAATCCTTGCTCTTTCATCTGCTCCTGCTAGAATTTCGGCTTTATGTGTTTCTTCTGCCAGCAGCTTTCGTAGTTCTGCCACCTCGTTTTGTTTTAATTCCAAGACCGCCCTCAGTGACTGAACTTCCTGAACATGAAACAAAAACTAAATGACCCACCGCAATGGTTTATTAGCAACAAAGAAGAAATAAAATAGTAAATTTTTGTTTAGAAACAAATTATTATACATTAAATAAACCAGTTGTGTAAGCTAATATTAATTTTTTTTTTTCATAAGAACGGATTTGAAATGATCATCTTTCGAAAGTATCGAAAACATCTTCTTTCGGAATCAATTCTAAGAGCAGGAGTGTTTTCAAGAAGGATTATGGGTTGGGGATTATGGAGTTGGGTATTGTGGATATGTTGATTAAAGTTGTTCACCTGAAAATCACTATCAACTAATTCTACAAGCCCAGAGCTTTCAAAATTGTATGACTATGGGTTTGGAGATTATGGGTAAGGGTATTGTGGATATGTGCCTTGTAGATTTCAGGTTTGTTAATATAGATGTTCATCTGACAACTAATTCTAACAGCCCGTGTTTTTCAAGTTGTATGATTATGGGATTGGGTATTGTGGATATATTAATTGAAGATGTTCACCTGAAAACCACTGCCAACTCATTCAATGAACCCGGATTTTTAAAAGTTGTATTACTGTGGGTTGTGGGATTATGGGTAAAGGTATTGTGGATATGTATCCTGTAGATTTCAGGTTTGTTAATATAGATGTTCACCTGACAACTAATTCTAACAGCCCGGGTTTTTTGAAGTTGTATGATTATGAGATTGGAGATTATGGATTTGGGTATTGTGGATATATTGATTGAAGGTGTTCATCTGAAAACTACTGTCAACTAATTCTATGAGCCCGGATTTTTTGAAGTTGTATGACTGTGGGTTTGGGGATTATGGGTAAGGGTATTGTGGATATGTGTCTTGTAAATTTAAGGTTTGTTGATATAGATGTTCACCTGACAACTAATTCTAACAGCCCGGGTTTTTTCAAGTTGTATGATTATGGGATTGGGGATTATGGATATATTGATTGAAGGTGTTCACCTGAAAACCACTGTATGACTGTGGGTTTAGGGATTATGGGTAAGGGTATTGTGGATATGTGATTTGTAGATTTCATGTTTGTTGATTATAGGTGTTAGAATTATGAGTTAGTATACTGTTGGTTGAGGATTTTGTGTCAGCTGTATTTTGGAAAATTTTTGTCAAAGGTGAAGCAGACTAGAAATGAAGTAAACATCTTTCTACATTTTTTAGACTCGTTTGTTCAAAATAATAATTCTTCGAAAAAACTTTTTTCAGCTTTTATGACTTATATTAAAGTTTTAAGGTTGGATGGTTTCCGTTACATCAGATTTGCGCCATTTCGAACCGTGTTTTTTCAAGATGACATTAGACGCAGAAAGGTGTTGATGTTTTCTCCGTATTGCGAAAAAATTATATGAAAAAATCATTGATATTTATATAATGAAGCCAAATTCAATAACCTTTTCGATTGATATCAATATTTAGTTAGTCCCAAGTGTGGAATTTCACAAGTAAATTTGATAGATTTATTCTGAAGCTTTTTCATTGCTTTGAGAATCGGGATACTTGACCAGATATATTCTGCCACGTTAGATAGCTGACGAGTCTGCAAATAGCAAGGACGCTCCCTAGGTGGCTCGTGAAGTTAATAAATTTGACCTTCCCAGAACACGAGGCTATGTCAGTAGCAATCGAAGCCAATGATACTGAATCAAATGAACTCACCTGCACCCCAATTCCCCTGTCGTCTCCGTAGCTCAGCAGCCTATCGTTTTCCTCCCTCAACTTGTTATTTTCATTAACCAAACACTTCAATCGGTCCTCGAACTCCCCCCTCAATTTGCTGATCTGCTTCTGACTGTGCTCCTTGAGGGCAATCTCCCTACTCTCGTAATCCTCTTTGAGTTTCCTACTCTCCTCATTGACCTTGGCGATCTGTATTCTCTTCTCGTCGATCTGTTCGCGGATCGCCTCGTTTTCCTCACGCAGGATATCCAAGGATTCTTCATGGGTACTTTGTAGCTTCTCAAACTCCCTTCTGAAGGTAGTCAGTTGCTCCTCGTGCTCTTTGCAAAGGTTCTGGTGGGCGTTGTTTTTTTCGGCGTACAAACGTTGTTCTAAGGAGGCGTATTCCTTTTTAACTGAAAACAATGATAGAATGATCTAGTCAATATACTCAAATCTATATTAGTTCTAAGAAACGTATGAGTGGAGGAGATGACCTCTTCCCTTACGAAAACGCCATCTATGGGGTCGACAGGAGACTCAATCCACAAATATCAAGGCGGTCAAATGCAAAGCCAAGCTTTGGCATCGACCTCCGAACGAGATCTGTAACTATAGTTATTTCAGTATTTAAAGACCTGTCCAGTAATAATTTTCATCCCGACATTATCATTTTTAGGGTCGTTCGAAGGTTCAGGAAACTCCTTCAATTGATCAGATCGATATGAAAGTCACCGTCAGATTTGTCGTCAAAGCTAGTCCAGATAAATTCTGACGTCTGCGTTTGCTTTGACTGCTTTCACTTTACGTATTGATTACAGTTCATAGCGCGAAATTAAACTAATTTATAATGATGTTTTTCTTGTTTTAGTCCCTAACCGTTTTCAATAAGGCTATAATGAAAAAATATCGGTTGAAAATTACTATTGGGCTATATATGTCCCACTAAAAGTTTGTAGAATATTGTTAGCCTTCGAACGCATCATAAACCAGATTTGACACTGTCCCAACCGTTCTGAGAGTACCGAGAATGAATGTGCGCGCGCAAAACTCGACTTTACTAATGGATAACATCACTTAACCTCATTATTCGTTTTGGTGCACGGGTGGTTTTTATTTAGGTGCAGTTTTATGATATAAAACGCACATATTCACAACAAATTTATATCAGGGAGTGCTATAATGGCTAGGTAAGGCATATAACATACATATTTTTGATTTTAGTCCCTTTTGTTTACAGAATTTTTAGTTTGCGGACTCATCGGATACATATGTCCCATTCGTATTCTATTGTGGGCGTATTATGTCCCAGTAGTAATATCTGTACAGAGTGTTCATTTTTGTTTCAGAAACCGTTTAGATGAGAAACAACTACATTTCATAGCTGAACATTTATAAGATGTGGAATCACTTGAGGATCTATTCCAAGATAGCGGTTCCGA
>WOGR01000056.1:0-35763 GCA_015342045.1 Leptinotarsa lineolata | reverse complement strand
AATTAAAAAAAGGGAAATTCGCCACAAGGCAGATACAATATTTTTTGGTGAATCGTATTTTTGAAACATGGAATAACTTACCCAACGATGTTGTGAATTCTGACTCGGTGAACAGTTTTGAAAACAAAATAGACATTTGCTTATTTGCTTAATCGTTTCTATGCATATAATAATTATTTAACCTTTATTTTTGCTTGCATTGTATCAACTTGTTGATCTCTAGATTGTAGGCTTATACAGGACTCTGTCCTCAGCCTTTATTTATATGTAATAATAATAATTATTATTAGTCAGTGTAGCGCATATACAAATGAAACATTTTATCAATCACTATATCACCACGAAGCCCCTTCGCTACCGCTGTATGCGATATACTCAGAAACTACGCAATTTTTATACGGTTTCCACCAATAGTCGTAGTAATTCAAGAGGATTGTTTATGTGCACAATATATTGGATTGTTAGGGGTTGTTGTAGTTTGATCGAAATACGCGCCATTTGAATCACTCCACTTTTGCCAACGTAACACAAATCGATTTGTTTCGTCAGTTCGGGATTCGACGAAGTCGGTGAAAGCCGTTTTTGCCGGGTCTTGAATGATTCCACCGGTGGGATAGTTAGTGCTTGAAAACATGGTAGTAGGTTGGAGAGAGGTCTGAGGGGTATGGTGAGTGAGGCTCAATCCGTTAAATTTTCGAATGGTGATTTATGAAACGTGCGGACGGGCGTTGTCGTGGAGCAGAATCGGACCAGTTCTGTTAAAAAGGGCAGGCTGCTGCTGACGCAATTTTAGTTTTTTCCAAGGATGAAACACAAACACAACAGAAAATTTCAAGAGGCGCTCTAAGAGCGGTGCCTGTGCTGAAGTAGCAATTCACGTTGGATTTGAATATCTGGAGATTGAATTCATTTGGAAAAACGTTCTCGGGAAGTTTATTTCACATGAAAGCAATTCTCCAAATGAAGGGATTCTTGAACAGTGGAGTTCAAGGTGTACTGAGTTGAACCTCAAAACGATGAGCAGCCACAGTCCGTCACGTATTTCTGATATGTACCGCTCTTGGTGGAATCGAATGTGCTAAGTCACTTGAACACCTCCCGTGAAAGTAACTATAAAAGAGAGACAAATCTCCAACTTCTCTTCGATGTTCCCATCGAGGTGGCAAGTGATGTTTCTGTCTCCAATCAGGCGGGTGGCTCTTTTCTGGATGGAATCCAGCAGTTTCAGGGTATGCTTAGGGGCGAAGCCCCATACGTGAGAACAATACTCTAAAGAAGGTATGATCTGAGCTTTATAAAGCATCAAAAGTTGCTGAAGTGTGTACCCTAACAAACTTATCCCCCAACAAACTCATCAAAGCAGAAAGTGCTATTGTTCATCCTGACATTTCGGAGACAATTATCTCTTTGGAGAAAACCGATGCCTGGGTTTTCGTGGCATTCAATTGAACCTAGTTACTTCCACCCAGTCACCTCTAGATCCTCCTCAAGATATGCAACCTCCTGTTGCCGGTGAAGATGTGCATCCGCAGTCGATGTCCTGGAATCCAAATGAAATGACGAGACAAGTGCGCTGTCGTTAGCAAAGCAATATATTGGATTCTTGGTTTTTTCAATAAACTGTTGATATACCTACAATAAAAAGAGAGTTGGAGGGTTTCTGTGACGGTTTGGGCCGCTTGCAGAATGTTGAAATAAATCGCTCCACCATACTAACTTCCATACAGTAACCATGGCCTTTTTTTTAGTGGGTTTTCGTCTTTGGAAAGTACTTGGGTGGCTCATCGGTGTCCAGCAACTGTCCTGAACGTCTTCTGTTTTCTCAGCCATTCCAACGTGATGAATTCAAAGTCCAAATTCATGGAAACGGAATCTCTTCCTGAAAAAAACACATGAATGGTAACACACAGTTTGCAATTTTGTGTAAAATTCAACTGGATCAGGAGTTTCACGTATTGTTATTCAAAATATCAGAACAGTGTTTGTTCCATTTTTGCGAACAACGCAACAAGCAAAATCGACCTGTCTCGTGGTTTGTCGAAAGAACCTCATTTATTAAAAATAGTTTAGATGAGCTATCTCAACTGGGCCACCGTGTACAAATAATTGACAGATCAGTTTCATAAACAAGAGTAAAGTTCATCAGGGTGGGTATATTTGTCTCTACTGTTTCGAAAAAAAGTCATAAATTACTGCTCGGTCTAAAGACGCCTACCTGGGAAGGCTATTTTTAATAAACTGAAGCAATGGATATCATTTTCAATTTACATTGATATATCGAGGATTTATCAGCATCATCTGTTTCACAGCCCTAATTCCTTATATTTGATTTATTTATGTATCCTCCGTACACACGCGAATCTCTGAGGCACTTCAGTGGAGGATTATTTTCGCGTTAATATTTCAAATGAAATGGCCACTGAAAAAGGTACGTTTCCAGAAAGTCTGAATAATATTTCGTGTCCTTTTGAACGAGGATTACACGAACATAGTGAAGAAAAGAAAAATGGAAATGTCTTGTCGAATTTTTTTTTGGGGTACTCTGAGAAAGAAACTTCAGAAAAAATGTTGTTTCATAATGAATTTTATATATTCAGCACAAAATCGTATTGAATGATCGAAAAGTGAGGTTGCGTGAGTTAGCTGACATTGTAAACAAATCAAAAGAACGTGTTGGCTTTATATTGCATGAGTATTTGACTATGAGAAAGCTCTGTTGAAAGTGGGTACCAGCGAGCTCACTGTTAACGAAAAACAAGAACGTCTTGATGATTCTGAGCAGTGTTTGGCCATATTCAAACATAACAAACCTGAATTTTTGCATCGATACGTGACAATGGATGAAACATGGATCCAGCACTTCACTCCAGAATCGAAACGATCGTTATCTGGGTGGAAAGCAACTGGTGAACCTCCTCCAAAGCACCCGAAAGCATAACAATTGGCTGGGAAGGTTATGGCCTCGGTATTTTGGGATGTGCGTGGTGTAATATTCATCAACCATCTTCAGAAGGAAAATACCATCAACAGTGAATATTGTATAGCGTTTTTGGAGCGTTTGAAGGCGGAAATTGCATAGAAACGACCGCATATGGAGAAAAAAAAATTCATCATAACAACACACCGTGTCACGAGTCAATCAAAATAATAGCAAAACTACAGGAATTGAACTTTGCATTGCTCCCACACCCATCGTATTCGCCAGATTTGGCTCCCAGCGACTACTGGCTGTTCCCAGACCTTGAAAACATGCTCACCGGTTAGAAACTCTGCTTGAATGAAAAGGTTATTGCTGAAACTGCGGCCTTTTTGGCATATAATGGCATAATATTATTTAATACGTTGCGTCAAGATACTTGAAGATTTGCATATTATACCATTCAAAAGACAAATAAAGGAGCTATTAACGAATAAGGGATATTATAGCGTAGAATAATTCTTAGAAAGGGATACACTGTTACGATGATTATTGCTTTCACTGTATTTCTTTTACCCTAGTTAGAGATTAATTTACTTTTATGTATAGTTATGTATATATATAGTGTATGTGTATGTATCGTCTTGAGTGTCCTATCTATGTTTTACTGTTTTATATAATTTTTACATTTTTTATATATGACATGTCTTATATCATGTAAATGAGAAAAGACGAATAAAGTTATTATTATTATTATTATTTTGAGTCAAAAGATAAATCCTTCTACAAAAGAGTTATTGAATTGTTAGAGCGGCGCTGAAATAATTTTGTGGCTCTTGATGTAGATAACGTTGATGTATAAAGCCAATTTTGAACAAAAAAATTTTCCTTTTGTAGGCCCGGGACTTTTCAGCCCATGTTAGAGTACAGACTACTTCATGAGGTAATTCATTCCATTACTTCTATCAAAATAGCCCAACTATAAATATTTCATTTGACAGTGGTGTGTTATCATCATGCCTAAAAACAGTAGTTATCATACTAATCCACAAAGCTGGAAACAGTGAATATCCGTCGAACTTTCGTCCAATTTCCAATTTCTCAAGTCATAGAAAAACTTGTCAAAAAAGGATGCTGCAGTTTCTGCAACACTGAAACATTTTGAATAAACACCAATTCGGATTTCAGACCGGAAAAAACACAAATGACGCTATTTTCAATTTTTTGGAAAAGATAAACGTAGGGATGAATGAGGGCGCAGCAGTTGGGGCAGTATTCTGCAATTTGTCGAAAGCCTTTGATTGCGTCAATCACGAGATATTGCTCCAGAAGCTTCAGGTCAGGTCAAGTCATACCTCTCTGACTGGAAGCAACTTGTGAAAATGAAAGAGACCAACTTCAAATTACGTAATATCAGGAGTGGCGTTCCACAAGGTTCTTAATTTGGGCTGGTACTATTCCTATTATATATAAATGACTCAGCTGATATTAATATACAGGGCAAGTTCACAATGTTTGCTGATGACACGACACTGATGTGAAAGGAGTCTAATTTTGAATTACTAAAATCAAAAATGGAAGATGATTTGGAGAAAGTTGAACACTGGTGTGACTCAAACTATCTCTGCTTCAATGCAGAGAAAACTAGCTTTCTAACCTTCAAATGCATTCATGAACCTCCTATATTTGACACTACAACCATTGAAAACAAACTCTGAATAGTAACCTAAAATTCCATATCCACATCCAAAGTCTCAAAACAAAAACTGCCTACGGGCTGCTTTGCAGTGAGAGTTGTCTCGGAGGAACTGGGTATGCCAATGAGTAAGGTGACATAGTTTTCTCTGATCGAATCACACTTGCGATATGATATTGCATTTTGGGGTTATTGCAACAAGTAGTTGTTCGATTCTGTTTTCGTCCTGCAGAAACGAGCAGTCAGATTCATGTCCAGAGCTAAATACACCGACCATTGTGAACCGTTATTTATGAAACACAAAATTTTAAACTAACTTCCATTTTTATACTCGAAACTCTATTTTTGGAGTATAAGCACAAGTCTAACGTCTCCGATACTGAGCGCACTAGAACAACCCATAATACTCGCCAAATAATGAGAAAAAACTCATCTCTCTCCATTCCCCGCTTAGAATTAACGAAAAAATCAATAACGTATGAGAGCAAAAACATATATAACGATTTGCTACCCTGTTTGAGGAAAATTTGCATACAACATATTTTTCGAAAAATACTTTAGGTGAAATCCTACTATACCATACAGGAGTTTTATGATGATGCTCACTTTCTTATATTGTGATAGATTTTTGTATTTGTCAACATGTTTTATGTATAATGTAAATGAGAATATTTTTACGACTATGCTCACTTTTTGTGTTGTGAAAATTTTTGTATTTGTCAACTTGTGTTAGGTATATAGAATTCTATTTGTCCAATTCAATTATATACTCAGTTCAGGTTATAGAAAGCTTTGTCAATGAGAATATCTTTCCTTGGATTGATTGATTATTATATCAGTAACATATTACCACAAACAATAGTCAACCATCCCAATTGAACAGTGTATCGAAATGTTGAAATGTATCTATCAGAAATAATTGTGAGAGGTAAAACTCACTGGAAAGAGATATGATCCTATTTCTATACTCAAATTATCCAAAAAATACCATACGTCTCTACCTAAATCCCCGTATCATTATTTGGACATGATTCTAATTCTGGAAGGCCGACTCATTAGGAGCAGTAAACAAAATAAAGCAGCTTCATAAATAAAATTTCACTTTCCGAAATTCCATCTCCGCAATCACAATTCGTTATGTTCCGTCTGTTTATATGTTGTTACATTTTAGGACTTGGGAGTTCGTAATTCTATCTTTAGCTAAATTAGAAGACCTGCAATGAATTATGTTGTTATATTTTCCAGGTGCTTTGGTAAAGCGTTTATGTTCAATTTGACTTTAATGAGCTTTTACTTGGAGTACAAATCAAATTTTGATGGTGCACTTAATCAGAAATTATTTCTTCATAAAGTTGGCACGGATATATTAAAGGAACCCTTTCGTTTAATTAATAAAATGCGTTCAAGAAATTTGCCCCTGCTAAAGGTAATTATCAAAATTACTCAACTCCTAGTTAGTATCAATTGGAATATGCCAACCAATGATTTATTGTGAATGTTCTCACTGACTTCATTAGTCTCTCTGTCTTTTTTAAGGTTGTAAGTTTCATGAATCAGTTATATCAATACTTAGATAATGATATCGAAAATGGAAAAGAGATGAACTATAATTATTATTTTATACATTTAAGTTTTAAAGAAAGGTTCATGTCCTGTTGGAAAGTTACATATTTTGCTGAATGGAATTGTTATATCTAAAAAAGACTTGATAATTCTCACAACCTGCGTGGTTTCTGATATATTACGCATGAAGACGAAAGATGATGGAAACTAGAATGAAACTAGTCTTTGAGATTATCATTGCAACAAAGTGGTCTTATCGTCTTCTAAGTCGCATCTAGGGAGCAAGACCATATATAAATTTAAAAAGATCCCTCTAGAATTGACAATCTGTACAGTTTCTTGCTCATAAGCTTGTCCCTGAACAAACAAAGAAAGATATGACATATCGAAGAAAATTATCAAAGACTTGAAGAAATCCTCTTATCCCTTAGTCATAATCGAAAATTCTCCAAGCTCACCAAATCAATGCAAAATAGGCTTAGATCAACGAAAAGCTCCATAGATCTACTAACTACACCGGAAGTACATCGTTTACCTTGCAGTTGTGACTCGTTTTACATAACAACCACTAAAAGAAACGCATCTAATGTTATATAAAAGGAGTAGCTACTATGGTCTAATGAATCTGCGATGGCAAAACACGTCATCTCAGGAGGTCACATTACCTTTGACTGAACCAAAATCCTAAATGAAACCTATACACCTGTTTAGGAAAATTATGAAAATATCTAAATACGAATACAATTCGAATTGTGAGAAAAATGATTTAACTGTCAATAAAAATTAATACTTGAATAGCGGTACTTTGAAACATACAAACTCCCCCAATTATATAGATGGACCTTTCATGGACCCATCAGCGACGAAAGAATAGGTAGGTAACTCAATCACTAGTCGACACGCCTTTGAAGTCACATTGGTCCCAGAATCTCGGGTTGAGTTGCTGGTGCGAAGCAATATTTCTATAATCGCTACTGGTTATTTCAGTGTTGAAAACAGACTGTGGAGCAGGACCAATAGCTTAGCCAGGCTAAGAGCTCCATGCGTATGCTGACAGGCTCGATTATCGAGCTATAGGACCAGGTAAGTCTGACTTCTACAGTGGGTAACATAGGTATGAAGTGCTTCACATCGCGGTTCTCAGGAAAGTTGCTATGTTCAGCAAATCTATCGCTGCTAGAGCTGGCGCTGTTGCTATCGCGACTGGATTCGAATCATAATCCAATGATCCTGATACTGGGTGATAATCCGCCCTCCAGGGTCATTGCATATGATTATCTACGGATTGTTAGGCCTACACGATTCATTTGAAGGAGATGTGCGGATACCATAAGGCATTCCATACTAATGATGAACTTTCCATGAACAACGCGTTTAAACCGGCCACTACCAAGAAGAAATGCCCCCTCTGAGGAACTGTTACGAATTCTCATCGATGAATAAAGGTCTTACCCAGGAGATACCAGTTGAGGATAGTAGAGTGTCATTGTACACTCTTTTCTGGGAATGAAGCTGTTGCCAGCAAAAAAAACAAATGAATTCAAGGGAGCCATGTAAAAGTATCGAAAAGTCAGATGAAGTGAGTATTTGACCCTTGAGTCTGAATCTCTTGAAGTTGGTTAGGATCAACTATGACGCGTCACCGGCTGGATCAAGGCAAGAAAAAGCGCTCCTTCGCCCATTTACAGAAAGCGCTAAATAGGCTACGCTTTAGTCAAGAAGGCATTTGCCTTAGCAGATACGATGGAATGTCAGTCGATCGATATATTCGGTTGGAGATTCAGGCGGGCCCTAATTAGGAATGATGATAACCTCATCCGACCAGCTTCGGAGGAGAAGTTTGAAGGATATATCAAGGCTTCTGAGCAGAAAAAAACACCAAAACTCGATTCAATAACAAATTAGACACCTTAGATACTTCCCGCAGAGATAGAAATATTCTTTCATCAATATGCTTCCTAAGCAGAAACAGGATTTGTTGCCGTTGTTGTCGTAGAATCATCGTCCAATAAGTTTGATCTACTGAAATAAGAAGTTCAGGAGGAACCACTTCACTGAGTTGCAAGCTCTGGGTTGGTCCCTCTTGGAGGGAAAAACATTTCGGGTCAGAGTCGAAGATGGCAACCGCATGTTAAATACTTGGAAATGAATACAGGAAATGAAATAGACAACTTGTTTTGGATAAGCACTTTGACGTCTTCAGGTGATGAAGTAGTCTACGCCAACAGTACTTGTCGAAAACAAGAAGTCTACTTCATTTCATGAAAACTCCAACTAGGAAAGAAGCACATTGTCAGAGCGACACATAAGTCAGAAAGGAACTATATGCAGTCAAACATGACTGAACTGAGTACTACTTGTTCTTTTGACAAGCAGACAGCTGAAAGGAAATTAGCTCAGCCTGAATGAAATCAAGATAATTGTTAGAAATCACGCTCTGTGTGTGCGTATTCCAGCAGAAGGAATCACTTGTATCATTGAAGCATCGCCTTTCGAAAATGTTGGCCGCATTGGTCGGTGAAATCTTAGGACCAAGGCTTATAAACCGGTAACCAGCTTATGATTTATAACATATCGTTCCGGTGTCAGAAATTGAAGTATTTCATTCTTGATGAATTTCAAAGTTACACGAAGTTATGCGATGTTTGTTCGTAATTAAAAATCGAATGTTCCTGATTGAAAGTATTGCCGTGTTTTATGGGGGTGGTGAAATATTCTGGATTGCAAGCGTAACGTAGATAAAAATACGAAATTCAATAATAAAAACTTAGGTGGAAATATGTTGGAAACACGCAAGTTAAAAGTATGACGCCAATTATGACCTGCATTTTAATGGTAATGCATGTTATCGTTGTTCTTGCGACCGTTTTGTACTTCAAAAAGCGTCGGGTGTCTCCAGATTGTTATTCTTAGACCGACAGAATTGTTGTCGCGATACGGGGGCTAAATTGTAAGTACATATTACGATTTCGACGATCTTACAGTATTTTTTTAAATTGTGGATGATATAATAATTTTTACACGATTAACTATAAACAGATGTGTTTCTTTACTTTTGTAAGTGAAATAATAATATTACAAAGTGTGACCCACACTATAATTTGCCAAGTGAGTAGCAAAATTTATGTCCTGCTTGTTGTAGAAATGACGTAGTTTTACTTAAAATATCAGTGTTTTAATATTGAATTCAACTACTACGCACTACGTTTTCCAAGCCCAATTTTCGATTATTTGAAGACTCACACAAGTACATCAAAACACTCTTTTTTCCATATCGAGTAGGAAGTAGCCTTTAATTGAACCGTATTGAACAGTTTAAAATAATTGTGTAATTCATGTATATGCTGTTTTGCTATTTGACACAGTTTCAGGAGATTTATTTTATACAACGGAATATCTTGAATTATCTCAATGTTGAATTCCTATATGAGTATTTGTATGACAAAATGTGCAGGAAAAATGACACGACAAAAATGCTTTTCATTACTGAATGATACCGTTCCTCTTATGTTAATTGACAACGATATATAGGAATATAATGAACTTTTTCATATAACTTCATTTATAAAACACACATTGATCACAAAATATTCCAGACTATGCACTGGAAATCATGGCCACTCCAATTAACATATTCTTCTGTGAAGGCCTGTTTCCTGATTTTCTAAAGGGATCAATCTTAATTCCACTTCATAAAGGAGGTAATCGGGATAACCCAGCCAATCATAGACTAATAGCACTCATACCTACATTAGCTAAAATAACAGAAAAATTAGTTGAAACTAGAATGGTGGACCTTTTGAAAAAGCATAACGTCCTTGTGAGTAATCAGTTTGGCTTTCAAGAAAGCGAAAATACCAATGATGCCATTTTCTCATTCCTAAAAAAGTTTACACTGAGAGATGATAACGGCAGAATTTTGTGATTTATCGAAGGCGTTTGATTGTGTGAATCATGAAATACTGTTACAGAAACTTCAGCACTACGGAGTTAGAGGAGTTACCCTTGAATGGTGTAATTCCTACCTATCAGGTCGAAGCCATACAGTAAAAACAACAATACTCTCTAAAAAAGTGTACATGAAGACTGACGTACCTCAAGGCTCAATACTGGGCCCGCTCTTCTTTTTGGTGTATATCAATGATTTGACAAAAATCAATATATCTGGATATTTTACACTGTACGTCGATGACAGCACCATAATATGGCATAGTTCGGATTTAGAATCCTTGAATAGATTGATACACAATGATGTCAACGTAATTAGAAAATGGTGTGATTAAAATGAGCTTTTTTCGATGTCTTAAAGACCAGTGTTGTCGGTTTCAGAGGGCAGATTGAAAATATTCTACAAGGCAAAGAGTCAACAAACGTCATACAAAATTCCTGGCGTTACACATTGATAGCAGACTGAATTTCGATAATTACATTGAGGCTCTCAAAAGCTAACCAGCATCTGGATGTTATGCAGTTCATGTCATATCCAATGAACAGAGATAAAAAAATTAAATTTTTCATTCCAATACCTATTAACTTTTCTATTTCTAACGAATTCCTAATTTTTTTCTGGAGAAATGAATATAAACTACGAGTATACTTATGGGTGTCAAATCTTATTCAGATTTTTCCAGTTTTTTGCGTGATTGAGTAACAAACATCCAAATACACAAACTTTCACATTTATATAATGTGAGTTTGTTATGAACTCGAATGCACCCAATTATTGATCGTTCCTTTTTTTATTCTGCATGGAGCATCAAATATGTTGTATCTATGGATTCAGTGCATGACTCATACGTTAAAAATTTTTCACCTTTCTCTTCTCTCAAGTTGAATACTCAGAACGGAGAATTGTCTTTTTAAACAATATTAATTTCATAAAAACACAATAGAAGACGACTTTCTCTATCAATAGTTACAAACACAATGACAAATAAACGTTGGAAAATGATGTACATCGCATCGCAAGTCCAGATGAGGATTTCTAGGAAAAGCGCTGTCAGCAGATCATGTTTCCATGAGAACAGCAATCCGTGGGAACTTTCGGTCCATAACTTCTCCCTCCTCAAAGAACCATTTCTATTTCTGGGGTATTTTCTTCCTTTTTTGTATTCTTATGGCGAAGCCATTTGAGTTTGATATTCTTTTCTTTCTTCTTTCTGATCAGTACGATCAGAATCAGCACCAGTATGATCGATACGAAGATAATTCCGAAGATTAACGTATCATTTGCGTTATCGACTACATCGATCTTTTTCACTGTTGACAACTTTCCTGCCAAGTTGTGGAGCTCGTACAGTTCGTCTGAGTTCAGCTTGGGAAAGTTTTGTGTTTCGCAGACATTCGAAGTCTTGTTGGTTATTTAGACTTCACATGCTTTGTACTGACTCAGAGTACAATCATTGTATGCCACTGTCAAAGTTTCAAGTATTTTTGAGCAGCTGCCAATTAAATGTACGTGGCCGGCGATGTTTAAACACCCACCTAATTTTTTTAATAATCCGAGTATTTTTTCATCAGAATTGAAAGTTGAATTTCAAAATGGTTCTTCCAGTAGTATAATACAATGAAATTAGTTGATTTGAATAATAGGAAACGGATTTACTGACCGTCACCTGTATTTTCCTACAGATACCATTCCTGTATGCATGGCTAACGGAGTAAAACAGGTGGACGTCAGACTAATAAGTCATTTTACGGGTATATGGCTGTGATGGCTGTGTGGCGGAGCAGAACTAATTTTCATCCACTAATATCTGACACATTGATTTGCAAACTTGGTGGTGTAACATTCACAAGTTGATACTGTCACCACAGAAAACCGTGTACTGCGTATTCAATTCAATTCATTTATTACCTTTTTTGCCATATAAAATATGTTAGGTTCGTCAATGTACAAATAGATAAAGATAGTTCATCCATACAAATTATGCGATGAAGACGATACTCATGAATACAAAATTACAAAATATATACACTATATCGATTTTTACACAGATGTACGTATGCACATATACAGTGAGTGTCAAAAAGTTTGCACTATATGGGAAACTTTTTTATCATCCATTTGTCAGAAAATTTTATTCTTGATAAACATTGGTGCATTATGGGAAACTTGGATTTGAGTAGTCAAAATTCGAAATTTCCGAACGGTAACCAGGGGAGAACAAAAAATAGAAATTTCGATCATGAGTAAACTACTCTTATTTTCGACATTATTGAAAGAGTTTACCCAGAAAAGTTGTTTTTATTTGGAAACAATATCCAAATTTGAAATCGCACCCACCTATGTAACAAAATAAAAAAAATCAATTTTCCTATGGTTATAGCCTCATAAAAAGTACTAGTATCTCATATACACCTTGGGCGCCTTCCTCATATTATTATAATAATATTTCAATGGTTTAAATTTTTATCACTTTTTTGGTGCAAACTTTATATTTCATTATGTATGTAAGTATATCCATAATAACCATCAGTATGATTTACTAACAAATTGAAATAGGTCAAGATCATCTCATATACCAATTCAGTTTGAACAGAAATCAAAGTATTATGCGTGTCAATCAATCTTAGAGGCAGTACAATTATTTTGGGAACTTGGTTGTGAAGTTCATGATTTTAAAAAATAGTTTTCCATCATGCAGAAAAGTAACTTGTTCCAACTATGATAGACAAATAAAGATTAGACTGATCAATATATTCCTTCATTTGGAAATGTGTCATTATGGAACAAGAATCTTTCCCAATTCTATTAATAGAACTGAAAGTATCGAATATAAAATTATTCACACTGTAATAATTGCTTGCATGATATTGAACGAGTGTGAAACGTGCCGAAGGAGAGTTGAATAAGATCTGAAATCATTAAAACGGATCGTGTTCACTCTGGTTTTTGCCAAAGGAAATGCTTGAAAGCTTCACGTCCAGCTCTTTTACACCTCTTATTGAAGACGATGGAACAATAGTGACTTCTCCTCGAAAAACATTGGAATGAATGGAAAAAGCTTCTGCATATAGTGCCACAATACAAGGTAGATCAATAAAAATTAAATCATGCCGATTTCTTCCAGTTGAGAATTTGTTTGTGAGGTTCATGATTTTCAAAGATAGTTTTCCTTCATGCAGAAGAGTTATTAGTTTCAACTATGGAGGACTAATGAAGGTAACAGTGATTAATGTATTCCTTCATTTGGAAATTTGTTAATATGGGACAAAGATCTTCTCCAATTTCCGAATTTAACATACCATCAACGCATCACATATCATTTAGATTGTGAGGCACTTCTAAGCTGAAAGCTCCGCATCAATTATCAAACAGTTGTGTCGATTCGGATACACAGCTGTCTGATCCACTTGGTAAACCAAACTTGTGTACAATCAGTTCGTTATGCTGATTCATGATAATAACAAGGGGATAAATTATTCAGTTCCTCTTCGTGTCTGAAACCTATTCGAAATTGAATAATTTTTTCTATTCGATATATTCTTTTGAAATGTTTTGTGAACTCTTCAATCGGTCGGAATAAATTCAAGGCATATTTTTTCGAATTTACATCATTATAAGTGGGCGTGGCTTTGTTTCTCTTAATTGGATTAAATTACCTTCTTTTTGTACAATTAAGGATAGGTAGCCAGATTTTATCGATGTACATTGCCTCTTACTTTGTATTGAAGTTATATGTAAGTTTCTGAAATTCTATTTTCTTATAATTTTGAGTTTTATCGAGTATTTGTGTATCTTAGAATGAGATAACGTGGGAGCCTTCTTTGAGAGCATGTTTGGCTTCAGCTGATTTGTTGATTCGTCCGAGGCGACCATTTATTTTGTGTTCAGAGAGACGAGTAACTATATTTCTTTTCGTGGTTCCAGTATAGACCGATCCACAGCTACAAGGGATCCGATATATCTTGGGCGTTGCTGAAGGCTCTCTAGGGTCCTGACCTTAGACTGGCGTTAGACTCTCTCTGATAGTTGGTCTGAATATTGGTTTCAAGTCGTGTTTCTTTAATTTTCTTTTCACTCATTGTTTATCACCAACTAATTCTCAGTGGGATAGTGTTTTTTTACGAGCAAACTTATGATACTGAAATCGGCAGTCCATCAAGTCCGGTGGTGGTGAACTTTTTCATGGAAAGTTTCGAACAACGGGCCTTACAGTAAGTGGCCGTGAGATCATATTGTTGGCTGCGTTATGTTGATGATATATTCGTGGTATGACAGGATGGTGAAGAGACACTAAACGATTTTTTATCACATTCAAATTCTTTCGACCCATGAATTCAATCCACAATGGAACCAGAAACCCAAAGCATATAGCCTTCTTGGCTGTTCTCGTGAACAGACACAACAATGGGACATTAGGCCATAGAGTGTACAGCAAACTTACACACATAGACAGGTACCTAAATAAAAACTGTAACTACCAGCCACAACAAAAGAGAGGATCAACTTGAATGCTGGTTGAGAGGTCTCAACGCATCTGTGAACCTGAGACTATCCTCTGAGGAACTCAGTCACAAAATAAAAAAGTGACTTCAAAGGGAATGGGTACAGCGAAGTAGACTTTGAGCAGGCTATACGACTCAGGAGAGAAAACCCCAGCTAGGCTAGGCATGGGAAAAGCTTTCCGACCGGATTGGGAGGGTCTTAGAGAAACACGACGTGAAGCCAATATTTGGGCCAATACCAAGTGTGAACACTTGGTGTTGGCCTAAGTATGAACACCAAGTGTGAACACTTGGTGTTCACACTGTTCACTTGAAACCAGAAACAAGACTACTTCATTAGAGTTCCTTTGAAAGGGTTCCTGAATTTTTTGTAGTTATCCATGATTCTTCTTATTTTTGTAAGTAATTTTAAAGGCGACTTATTTTTTACGCATCCTACCATAGTTTGAATTATCGTTTTTGTGAATGAGAGTCACATTCTAAAAAAAGAGCAGGTGAGTGACAATTATAGATAATGGTGTGCATGATTCTCACCTTCAAGATTGACAAAAATAGCTCATGGCTTGGTCTTGTGATACAATGATTGACTGCAATATTCCTGAAAAGGCGATTCCACATCTTCAATGAGCTCCAACCAGAAAGTGTGAAACCGTGTTTGTTGTTGCTGAACTCAGTTTATTAGCAATGATTCTCAATTCATAGTGTTCAGACGCTAATTTTTTCGTGATCGTACTAACATGGTGGTCGAATTCCAGTTTGAAACTTACCCATTCAGGCTTCAATTCTCACATGTTATAACGAAACTTTATGATGTACTAGCCGAAATTTCAATAACAGAGCCAAAACTTTTGAACATCTGTTAACTAGACTTCTACAAAGTGAATCATTAGCATTATGTATAAAATAGGTTTCTAAACTCCGTTAGAACTTCACAACTTCAACTGTTCCAATTACAAACAAACGTCTGTTATGTAATACGTTGATGCAATATCTTTGAAATCATTTCATCTTGGCAATAATGAACCATTAGGCTTTCTCTGGAGGATTATGTGCGTGGTGTAAATGGTAAAAAACAACTGAAATTAGGCAAACAAGTAGGTAATATAGTAGTAATTTAGAAGAAACTTATTATTGATGCTTGAGAAAGCTATTGTATAGCGAAACACGTGTTGCGGTTTTTGTAAAACCTTCATAGTGAAAACCATACTGTATTATTGAGTTTCATTATAGATTTTCATCAAGTATCGGTCAGTTCTATCCAATCTTTGGGCCTGGGTGGCTCATAGGTGTCCAACCACAGTCCTAAACGTCTTCTGTTGTCTTTCTGTTTCATCACACGTGGGTGCCCCACGTTCAAATCGTGGGCACCCACCTTTAGAGCCTTTTGACCTTCCCAATACGTTATAAATCATCATGGACCGCATGGGAGGTGACGCCTAGTTCTTTCGCCATCCCACGTACCGGTCGTGATGGGTCAGTCTCCACCAAGCTCCTTAAATCCTTACTGTAAGTCCACCAAATCAAAATCGTAATTGGAATTTAGAGCAGTGGGCCAATGTAATGTCAACAGATGAAAAAAAAATCATGTTATTCAACAATGACATACGTGTTCGAGTATGGAGACGTCCCGGTGAACTGTGTGCAAGAAATTGTTCCATTTGGAGGTGGATCGATAATGGTATGGGCTGGTATAACTTTGACAAGACACACGGACCTTGTGGTATTTCGGGAAGGGACTTTAACGGCTCTCCGTTACATAGAGGAGATATTGGAACCTCATGTTGTCCCATTTGCCCAAAATATGGGTGCTGGGTTCATTTTATAACAAGATAATGCCAGGCCATACGTAGCCAGGGTTGTGAGAAATTTCCTACAGGAGCACAATATTAATGCCATGAGATGACCAGCTGATAGTCCGGATTTAAATCCTATTGAGCAGCTCTGGGATGAACTGCAAAGACGTTTGATGGACCATCAACCCTTCCAAAATCTGAACCAAGTTGCAGATGCTCTTTTGACGATTTACGAGCAGTTACCACAACAAATAATTAAAAATTTGGTGGAAAGAATGCCTCGTCGTTGTCCCAAACTTCTTAGAGCCAGGGATGGACGTACTCACCATTAATGTACATTATTCTTAATTTTTTTCTGAAATAAATTTCATTTGTTTTTGACACTCATTTGTATTTCTTTTTAATTGTATTACTAAAAAGCATTTTGAAAACAATGTACGTTGAATTCAATAAAGACACCTATAAACTATTTTATAAATGTGAATGTTTGACAAAATAATACATATTTTTTGACTCATTGCATTTTAAGGACATGTCTTTGTATTCATTTTGAGTGGTTTATGTTTCTCACGTTTTGGATCAGCAAATAAAGTAAATACAGTTAAATATTTTTCCAAATCTTCCAATCAAGGAAAAATATATATACTAGATAGTATACATGTCATGATGGTGACCATCATGTGAACATGTGTTCTGAATAATTACGAACGTAATTATTCAGAACTATTTTGATCCATTTACGAAAACCATCATATGACCGATATTTTGCAAATATAACGTTTACCGGGTAAAGTTAATGAGTTCGTCCCATTGTTTTCTAAATCCAAGGAAATTATTAGTTCAGTTAATAATTATTTCTATGAAAAACATACTCACTGTAAAAGAGAAACGCCAAGGCTATGCTAACAAACAATCTAGCCATTTCACTTAAAAAAATCTTCGATGTGACTAAGATGTATCTGTGTTGAAGAAATCTTTTTATATTCATTATCAGCTATTTCACAGAAGTACACTCCGCCACAAAAATTTTGCATCATCAATAAGTGACATAAATGGTTTTTGCTCTTCAAGATTATTGCATCTACAATTCAGAATAAATAAAGAATATACAACAGGAAACAGGTTTCATTCAACTGAATTTATAAAATTGATGAATCAGAAGCAAATGCTTGAGACTTAGTAAGATGTTTTGCCTTCTCTGTCCCTTGTAATATTCTAAGAACGTTATTCCATGCTTCCATTCGATGTTCTCAAATAATTTGGATCTAAATCATTTCCTTTCTACAGTTGGTAGCCGTTGCAGATCTCACCTTTCGGTATACCCAAACATGCTCTATTGAGTTTATGTATGGAATGCGTGCTGGCCAACTTAAAAGTGGGTTTTTAACTTTTCGAAGGTACTCGGTAACGACTCTTGTAACGTTAGGGGTTGCATTAGTATGGTAGGGCGTAAGGTATAACATGTTCCAAAATGTCTCTTATGTACCTATCCATAGTTGAGGATCCTCCATCCAGCAGTGCTAATTTTAAGAGACCCCTCAAAGATATTACGACCCAGATCCTTCTTCAATATTTGTTGAAGGTCTCAAGTTGCATTGACGAAAGCATTCGCCGTCTCGCCTATAAACTGGAAACTGGTATTTTCCGATTCGCACTGTATTGACCCATCCATGAAGAGAATGTTACTCCAGGTTTCGATATTATCTCCAGGTACATATTATCTTGCAAATGTTAGACGTGGACTACTCTACAGTGTTCCTTAGAGAGTATCGCAACAGATGCTGCCACTCCGGCTCTAACTCCAGACCGTCTCAGGATGCATCTCAGGTTTCTGAAGACATTCATATAATTCCAATCACAACTAAGATGTTGCAGTCGACTTGCAGTTACATGCCTTCCACGCAAAGATGAAAGAGAGTGGTCTCGGTAGTGTAGAGGTTAGCACATCCACCTTTCAAGCGGAAGACCGGGCTTCGATTCCGCACCGGGCCACCGTGCTGGGTAATCGTACGTTAAAAGGTAAAGCCTCGTTAATCCATTGCTCTCACAAGTTTCGACTTCTGAGGGTTGACGTTTGTCAGCTGGTTGACGGAACGAACAATTTTTAAAAAATTTTCAGTCAGTTGGTAAAAATCCTGAAAAATTCGAGGAAAATCGATGAAGAATATTTTTAGAGCATTCATAATAGAAAGTATCACCTCTAAGTCTAGTTCACAAGTGCTTTTCAGGTCAAACTTTTTTCTCCGCCTCCGACAAATAGGAACGTAAAGTCATTCGATTCAAAGTAGCGTGTAGATGATTTTTGAAAAAATTCAAATGCCGCTTACAAAAATTGCGAAAGTTATAAACAATGGTTTTTTGCAAATATCTCAAAAACTACTTGACTTTTTTCGAATTTGGAAAAAGACTCGAAATAATGAGGAAATTTTCCAAGAAAAAGTTTGATCTCTCGGAACTGTAGGACCCACATTTATAATTTTCTCTGAGGGTTGAAAATACCTCCTAAAATGGGTACTCTGGCTTGGGCAAGACACTTCCACTTTGGACCTTTATTGAAAATATATTATTTGAATTTATTAAATGACAAAATTAGGAATTGAAAAAATTCAGACACTCGAATAAGCGAATGAACAATAATCCGCGTCAGAAAATTTTCATCGGTATTTTTGAGTTAATTATATGCCATAAATCATCAACAATTATCGTTTTCTACTTGAACAGAAACATTGCAAGTGAGACAATTGTTAAATAGCAAATCTGAGATATTTTTTGCAGCCACTTTTGAAAAGTCTCAGAATAGATACCCGTTGGATAAATGAAAAAATGTAATTTTTCGATTTGTTCAATTTACTCATGTTAGAAATCAAAAAACTTCATTAATCTTTAGAAATGATTTTTTTTGAATATTACTATCGATCAATTTTTAGTGATCAGAAGCTACATAAAAATGATTTATGAAAATTTTCATCTGCTAATGTTAAAGATAATTCAAGCTGATGTCAAACTGGAACAGAAAAAAAAGTTTTGCTACCCGTGCGTAACTGGTATTCAGTAAGAATATTCATCAGTTGATTCACAATAAAAGATAACATCTCCATTTCTAATCAGTTCTTAGATACATGAAAATAGAATTACAGAATCTGAAGTAGGTATATGCAAATTCTCAGTGAATGAAACAATCAGCATCGTCAGTAGAATATTTCATTTGTTTCTATTATACACAGTGTTCATTTGAAACTAGTGTGTTATTTGAGATTTTTTTCTCAAAAATCGAAGTAAGTTTTGTTGAAAAGTTCAATCTACCTGAAAGTTTCCTAGAACCCTTTAGAGTCAGGTACATAATATATTTGACACCTGGATTTGATATATTACATATACGAGGAGTACTATTTATTATCCTCTTGAGACACCTTCAAAACATGGTTTTTGAACGCTTCAACTATTTCTTCGGCACTCGTAAATCGTTGATCACGCAGTTTACCTTTGATATTCGGGAACGAGAAAAAGTAATTGGGTCTCAAATCAGGACTGTATGGAGGATGACATCAATTCGATGTTTTGACTGCTCAAAATTCACCGGTTTGACGAGATGTGTGAGAACTCGCATTGTCATAATGGCGGTTAGTTTTACGAATTTCTACGAAGAATTCTGACAAACAAATGGTCGTGTCCCACTCAGAATTGTCCGCTCTACGATGCTCAAGTGTAACAGTGGCCACATGACCCATTCAGCCGAAGAAACAGGCAACCAGTTGCTTCTTCCACGAACAACTTTTGTTGGATTTAGCTCGTGGAATAGTCACACGGTCGATTGCTGTTTTGGTTCCGGCTCATACGCATCCATGATTCGTCACCTGTCACGATTTTATGCACGTCTTTTGAAACATCACAGTTGAACTTTTCAATCGTTTCGTTACACCATTTGACTAGAGCGTTTTATGAGCGATTGATAAATTATGGGGTATCCAACGAGAAAACTTTTTTTAACCACTGAGTGTTCAAGCAAAATCGAATGTATTGAAGTGGAACTGATGTGCAAGGATGTTTCTAACTCACAATATGTCACATGACGGTCTTGTATTATCAGTTCATGCACTGCATCGATGTATATGGGGACAACAACCGATTTTGGACGATCTTCACGAAATTCGTCGGCGACCGAACGACGACCACGATTGAATTTACTATACCAGCGATATACTGTGGTTTTTGATGGTGCTTTATCGCCATACAATAAACTGAGTTCATCGACACATTTTTGTTGACATAATCCACATCGATAGTTGTGAAAAATAATTGAAAGAAATTTCCATTTTTTGGTCAAATTGATTTTCTCAACTCACTGTAAACGTGAGTACGTTTATGATAAAAAATGTGAAACTTCATTATGGTGTTGTTACATTTTACCTATTGACATTAGTGTTGTCAGTTCCCGAAATACAAATAGTCCGCCGTCGTAGTTGTTTTTAGGGATATGTGAATCAGCCCTTCAAAGTTATCCAAAGATTATAGATGAATTAAAAGTGCTGTTATCACAAGAGTAAAATTTGGTTTTTTCTCTTTATGCATAGAAAATGATATCTTAATGTAAAATTGAAATGACAGCCTAATTTCAACTGTATGTGACTCCCTGGAACTTCAACTAACGTTTCCTACTATGACTGATAAGCAGTCCGTGCAAAGCTTGTTGTTGAATCATCTGAAAATAGAACTTTTAACGGGTGATGATCAACTGTATTATCAAATTTGCGCAAAACTAACTGACTATAATAAGACAAGTGTAGCTGAGGCACCAGTCAATCTAATAAAAACACTGGTAATCTTCCAACATGACTCAACCTCAGGCAGAAGCACAAAAATCTTATGAAGGTTAAACATAGATTCACACTTCAATCTAGCAGACTACTTTTATAATTTTCATGCAGTTATTGTCCACTGTGGGTCTGGCGTTGAGTCTGGTCATTATTTCGCTTTGGTCAAGAATGAAACGGACTGGCTTAAGTTTGACGATAGTCGTGTCACGAAGTTTTCTGGTGATGTTCTGAATTCATTGGAGCCTATGGAGACACGCTACATTTTGTTTTATGAAAGAGAGGACATTGGCAGATCAAGATCTTCAGATGAAGTGATACTGCAGGTTTTTCCGAGTTTTTCTGCAGCTGAAAAAGCAAATGCACCACTGGAATTGATTAAGTTGCCCCGGAGCGCCAATTGTTTATTTTTTGTTTGTTCATTCATAATTTGTATTACTTTTAAATATTTCTGATGAAGAAAAAAAATTAAAAAACAACATATTTGAAGGAAATGAATATTTCGAAATGAAATTTCGTGTTGGGAGATATGAATGCTTCGAAATTTCATTCTGTTTAACAACATATCTTTGAATACTGATGTCAGAATTCAAATATTCATGGTTTTTTGAGGACTATTATCATTATTATTGATCAGGAGGTGGAAATTCGAAGTATTTTTTCTATTATTATTCATAACTCATCATTACTAGAGCTAGTTTTTTTATATTCTATATCTAGTGTTCTGTGGTTGAATCGAGTCCAATCACAGAACGACAATGAAATAACGTTGGCAACCCTGTTCCTAATATTGACATTTGACATGCAGTCGTCCGTCAGTCATGGAGTAATTGTTGATAGTATTTAAAGTAATCATAGAGTTTTGAATGGTATATTTCATAGATGTTATGAAGTCAACATTAGAAGAAAGTATACTGTTTGAATAAACGTTATAATTAACGAAAAAAATGGCTAATAGAACTGTGAAAGACGCAAAATCCATTCATGGAACGAACCCCCAGTATTTGGTAGAGAAAATAATTCGTTCCCGCATATACGATTCGAAGTACTGGAAAGAAGAATGTTTCGCTCTTACTGCAGAACTTTTGGTGGACAAAGCGATGGAACTGAGATTTGTTGGGGGAGTTTTTGGAGGAAACATCAAACCAACTCCATTTTTGTGTTTGACACTCAAAATGCTGCAGATTCAACCCGAGAAGGACATTGTTGTTGAGTTTATAAAAAACGAAGAGTTCAAGTATGTGAGAGCCCTGGGAGCTTTTTATATGAGGCTTACTGGAACTTCTTTAGATTGTTATAAGTATTTGGAACCGCTTTATAACGACTACAGGAAGCTGCGGAGACAGAATCGCCAGGCACAGTTTGAATTGATCCATATGGATGAATTCATTGACGAACTACTCAGGGAAGAGAGGGTATGTATTACATTTGAATTTTGATTGATTTACTATGAAATTTGCCAAGAAATTCACATCTACCTTGGTAGAGTAGTCTATCGTCCAGTTGGCCGGTTATGAAAGTTCTATATCAACACAATCAGAAGTTTTGAGTTGATCAAAATTACCTATTCTTGCACGCCTTTTTAGTGGTCTATTTAACAAACACAGCTTGCCAACGTAAAACTTTGAATATTGTTGAGGAGTATTAATACCTAGTTAAAAAAATATTTGAAATGAAAGAGTAATCTGCCAAAATATTGGCAAAACATATTTTTCAAATTTCTAACATTTAATAGTGAAACTTGTACTGCATTTTGGAGTTGAAACATTTCATTTCTTTTTCAAGGTATGTGACGTTATTCTTCCTCGTACACAGAAACGATATGTTCTCGAAGAAAATAATGAATTAGAACCCAGAATTTCTGCTCTGGAAGATCTGTTAGATGAAGAAATCGAATTGGAAGATGAATCGAAGTATGATTTGGTAGAGCCAGCACCAAAAGAGGAGAAGAAACGAAAAAGAGACAGGAGTCGGTCTAGAGAAAAACAGCATAGCAGGGATAAACATAAAAAGGACAAAGAAAGGGATCGTGAAAGAGACAGAGATAAAAGGGAAAAAGATAAGGACAAGAAGGAGAGGGACAGAGATAGGCGTGACAAAAAAAGGGAAGATCGCAAGAAAAGATGATTAAATTTTCAATTTAATTGAACTAATATTCTTTTATGAGTATGTAATGAACACATATTCCAAAATTTTTTGTTATTTTCTTGTCAGGTGCATATTTGATAGATTCTTGGTAAATTATAATGGTTTTACTCAGCACAATTATCATTTTCTGAAAGTGAGATGTTCAAAAATGATATTTGTGCTTATATGGTTGATATTTTTGAATGAATTTTGATATCTTGTCAATAAAATCATTTTTTTTCAAAGAAATTTTTGATTTTCTACTTGTCGAAGAATATACAGCGTGACTCACGAAAATACAAAGCAGAATTTTTCTGACAATTTCATATCCTAATTTCCTTACCTGTTACATCGATCTAAAATATTTCCAACATTGTGGCATTGCAACTGTATACTACCGTATACTTACACATTTTTGGAATCGCTCTTTTATTATAATACTTTTTTGTTAATTATGTCCTATAACTATCTATCAGTTTTCGAGATGAAAATAATTTGTGCTAAATATGGTCCAAAACATAGCCCTAATTGAACTTAAGTGCATCAGTACTATCAATTCATGAAAAGTTAATATTTTGATGATAGTTTGGACAAACTTGAAATATTTAATTAACACTAAAAATTGACTCCATATCATACAGGGCGTGCTAAAATTACTATTATTTCCATTATGTATAAAAGTGGTCGAAAGTTCATTTTTTCTAATGAAACCCCTTTATATTCCCCAATAAATTGAAAGATGATGAAAAATGCCTCAAGATGATATCCTGTCCCTATACCTAAATAATGAAGTTTTCTTCTGGAAACATTATTTTTTTAATAATTTGTGGCAGTGGAAATATGAAGCTTATGACAGTTTGGTGACATAAATAATTGATAAATGGCTATTGACGGCGTTTCAAAAATTCGCCAAAAATGAATGCAAATATTAATAATTCAAGCGACGTTCTTATGAAATTATTGTACATGGACAGAGTGATCAAATCATTGCTAGAACTTGCAGAAAATTCAACCAAATGCATCCTGAATCAACACCAATGAACGAGATGAAGTTTGTAACATTACAAAATAATTTCCTTAACTATGGTTCAATGTTAAACTATCATCAAAATATTAACTTTTCATGAATTGAGAGTACTAATGTATCAGAGTTCAATTAGGGCTATGTTTTGGAGAATATTTAGCACAAATTATCTTTAATCTCGTATAGGTATAGGTATAGGAAATTAATAACAAAAAAGTATTATTATGAAAGAGCGATTCCAAAAATGTGTTGATATACGGGTTGTTCTATTTAAATAAATTAGGTTGCTACGACTTTTTGCTAGAAGTGGCAACGCCGCAATTCTGAAAATATTTTAGTTCGATAAAACAGGTAGGGAAATGTAAGATATGAAATTTTCAGAAAAATCCTGCGTTTCGTTTACCATAAACGTCTAATTTTCAAAATATGAGTAGGTCATTCACATTTGTTTCTTTCAGATATTGGTGAAAAAAAACTTATGGAACAACTACTTTACATTTACATTGTTCCTTTCAAATTTGGTAATTTAGTTTATATGGAACTTTAGAATAATCTGAAAGTTGCCTTCTAGATAGGCATCGGGTATAATTCAATATCCAGCGTGGTATTAGCCGGTGAGGTAGTTGTTTTCCGGCAAGCATTTATAAGAACCTACTGTGTGCAGGTAGTTGGGAGAGATATTTCAAGATTTTACGAAATATTGATTTTTTATTAAATATCTCTCATCGATACAGTCTTCAGACACGGTTTGATCTCTGTGAGAGAATTAGTACACGCTTGGGGCTTTGTTCACGAGATGGAGCTGTTGTTAATTACCAATCTTTCTCTTAGACAAAGTTTTCATACATGCAGTTGATCCGCGTTGAAATTAATAGAGTCCTAGGCACTTTACTCTTAAGGTCGTATCATTTACGCACTGATGATAAATAACACCACGAAACCGGTCTGTAGGTGATCTATTCGACTGATATCAGCGTGGTCTTGTTGCTGGATGAATGGGAAACATCTGTGAGACTAACCTCTTGGAGGTATCTTGCATAAATATCTGTCGTAAATTATTCAATATCAAGCGTGGTATTAGCCGGGGAAGTAGTTGTTGTCCGGCAGACATTTACCACAACCTACGGTGTGGGTAGTTGGGAGAGATGACTATTTCAAGAATTCATTTCGAAATATTTATTTCTATCCCAGAAACACTGCTATATTTTCACTAAACAGTTTTGTATATCGAAATACGCACCACGTGTTCCGCTATACAATAGCTTGTTCAGGGGTGTAAAGACACGCTTGAAGAAGCTATTGCATAGCGAAACACGTATTGAGGTTTTGTAAAAATGTTTAGTGAAAATCTCACAAAGTCTTTCTTGAATACGTTACGGATTTTCTTCAAGTATCGGCCGATTTCATCACATATTCATTTTCTAGTTAATTTTTGGTGATTGACTTATAATATATAATTAGATATATATTTGAAGCATATGTTTTGAAGACGATTGAATTGGTTTCATCTGGATTAAGGACAAGTTTTGAATTAGTAATTAGTTCTGGAATGATATCATAGACTCGCTAGCGAAGACAAGACAAATATGATAGTGACACCTGCAAAATAGATATGTTTGATGTGCTCAGTTAGCATTGCCAAGTTATTTACAAATATAATAAATATAAGAAGGCCAAGAACACTGCCCTGGGGGACCCTAGGCAATGTTTTAAAAGCCTTAGTTTGAACAAAATTTCCTGCACTGATGTTCTTTATTTTCAAAAAACGTTTCTTCAAACCGGGAAAGATTTGAACCAATTTAGAGCCACATCTCGAATGCCACTATTGATCAAGGTTAGTTTTCAGTATAATGAAGTCAATGAAATCAAACGCTATATAAGACATCACCTTCTTCAAGACAGTTGTGTATAGTATGAGCAAGTTTAAACAGAGCTGTTTCAAAATTTCTGACTTCTAGGAAAAAATAATACAAGTGAGTTATAAAGTTTCAATATCTGGATTATTTGGCAATCAATATACGTTAAAATACTTCAGAGCATATACCATTACTAGTGGAAACTGCATAAAGATTCAGACAAATAGAAATAAACATGAAATCAAGGCCAAAAATAAAATATGTAATATTCTTGCTGAAGATATTGAAATGTTTTGAAAAATGAGTTCTTCAAACTTATACTAAACTCAAGTTTATTGTATCAGTATTGTTTAAGAAATAGAACCACTTGCTATCAAGTCTAATTTTTCCCTGGTTAGATCTCATCTCGATTATTGTTCCACACTTTGTTCCCCCCATTACATTACACATAAAGTGAAAGTAGAAGCTGTACAGAACAAATTCCTGAAATATATTGCCTTCAAGATTTGTGTATACTATGACTACGTTGCATTAGAACGCATATTGAACATACCTTCTCTCGAGGCAAGCAGAACCAGTCATTCAACTAGACAGATGCAAATCTTTCATGTTTATTTTAACAGTTTCACTTAGTCATACAACAGCTTTATCCCCAGAAATCTTCGATCACCAAACTTTTTGAATAACCTTAAAATCTATAATATGTCAGTACACCGCTTCAAAAACGATATTTTCGACCCAGCTACTTAATACTTTCAGCTTGTGCTGGGTTGTGAATTTTTCCTAATTGATTTATATGTCATCTTACTATTTTGTAACTGTATTATTCTTATAATTTGCTTTCAATCCACTATGCTGCAACGACTACTATTTAACAGTGTGATAGTTTATGTACAAGGACTGGTCAAAAAATAAGGTGAATGTTCAAATTTCGCGGGCTACTTACATTCGATTAGCGATTGTTTTATTTCATACGTTGGTACACTCGTCTTGAACATATTTTCACAGTTTCAGCTGTTAAGATTGTTGGTCAGAGGCATAAAATTTACTGTTTTGTGTATTCGGCAATTTTCTGCTATCAAAAAAAATGGATCAAAGAATTTGCGTCGAATTTTGTGTAAAAAATGGAATTGAGTACTCAAAACACTTGAAATATTGATAGTGGCATACGGTGATTGTACTCTGACTCAGAAAAATTTTACACATAGTACGAACTTTTCACAGAAGGTCGAGATGATATGAATGGTCTTATGGTTAACTGAAGTTAACGTTAAGGAAACGTCCGATATTGTGGAAAAAACAATTAATGGTTTTGCATCACTATAATGCACCTGCTCACTCGTCATTGCTTGTTCGTAATTTTATTGCCAATAACAACACCGTATTCATGCCTCACCGACTATATTCACCAGATTTTTTCTGTTCCTGTTCCCAAGATTGAAGATACCCATGAAACGACGGCATTTTGCGACGATTGTAGAGATAAAAACCAAATCGCTGGGAGAGCTCAAGGACATACCAGAAATTGTATATCAGAACTGCTTTGAGGATTACATTAATAATAATACATTAATATTGTAGATTATTTTTTGATTAAACAACATATACACACAAAGCATTAGGCTTGACTGCAGATATAGTTGTTTTATTCTCCTATTTTTTCCCTATTCCACTCCTACTGTTTTTATTTTATTTAACAATTTTAAACAATTTTAAAGTATTGGAATGGTGCGGAAGTTACGTTTTTTGTATCATACTTCACTGAGAGACGAAATTATGTTATATTCAATAGCTTCAAGTCTGTGGAACATGCAGCTACCTCGGGTGTTCCACAAGGAAGCAGCTTAGGTCCACTTCTCTTTAACGTCTTCATAAACGACATAGTTGAGGTCATTGACATCAACTGTTTGATATACGCGGATGACGTAAAATTATATTGTGGGATCAATGGCATCGAGGACTGTCTTCAGCTCTTCTTCAATTTGAAACGTGTTGAGCAATGGTGTTTTCACAACAATCTTTCTTTAAACGCGAGTAAATGTAATGTAATGACATACACACTGAAAAATCGGCCATTTTCATATTGTTACGTTTTTTCTTGTGGGTTCACCAATAATTGAATACACTGAACAATAATAAAACTCAACTTCATTTCATTAATGATAACACTTCAACTGAAACTTCAACTATTATTCGAATGTCTATCGCTTTATTAGATCGCTCCGCGTACGACACTGTTACTTTCACTTATTGTCTTGGTAGGCGAGTGCTTGGCGCTTATATTTGGCAATCGTAGGTGGTAGATTGATCCTTGGAATTCTGTCGAAGCAACAATAGCAGTATTCACGTCACATCTAGAACACCGGCGAACATCGAAGAATCACGAAGCATCATTCGTACTGAGCGCGCTCTTAGCCACGTCACAGTTGGTTCATGGCTACCAGTGGCGGCCGGCGTTATTTTCTTTAGGGCATGATTTATAACAATATCAGTATTTAATAAACGATATTCCACTTCAACGGCCCCTCTCAATCATCGATCTAGGTGTTACCTGTGACACAAAACTTTCCTTCGTGCCATACATTGAAGCCACCCTGTCTGCTGCAAACAGGATGCGATTAGGTCTTTTTACTTCAACTAAACCTATATTTATTGTTTTTGAATAAATAAATAAATAAATTGGCACAGTTCCAAGATAGATATCACAATTCTGAGGAGACGTATATATTTCATGAAAAATCTCTAACGTAAATAAATTTTCCTCTGGCGTTTAAAAAATCGAAAGTTGTATGTAATCAACTTGGTGTCTCACAAAGGCAAACCAAAACAACTTTTAGTTACCAAAATCGAAAAAGACGTCGATTCAGTTTTATCACAACTGCAGGTTACAGAATCATGTATACATCTTTACTGGTTTTTAATCTCTGGCCACATTATTCTAGATATTCATTGGCATTCCTCTGCTACTTCTTTGTATAGTTTTTGTTTGCCAGGTTTTCTTTGATTGATAATACTCTTCAAATCTTATCAATAATTTTCCATTCTTGTTGAAATATCTTGGAATATAATTTCCTCCTATCTATATGAATGAGTGTGATTACTTTGGAAGTTTTTCCCTTTCGCTAATGACGGATGCTACAAAGCGAAACCATTGCTTTAGAAACACCAAATTCCTAATAAAAACTGACATAGTTATAGATATGATTACCATAAAAATATGGGTAATACATTCCTCAGAACCCAACAAAAATTCTGAAGGTTCCGTAGGCACGTGAACACTTAACAAAAACGCAAGTCATTTCTATTGATATATTCAACAGCACACTTCCTACTTTCCTTTAAAGGAACTCATTTGATCAATTCATTTCAACAATTAGGGGTGTGTTTGTGTGTAATGAATACACATTCCAGTTGACCTTTTTATTGAAAAAGTAGACATTGAAATACCTATTCAATATTCGACATTTGGATTCATGTGGCGACTCGTTTACAGTGACGTAACAGCCGAGTCCACGTAGCTTGAGGTATGGAGAGTACGGGGGGTTCACTGAGTAATTTATCCCATTTAGGAAACTCTACATTACAATTTCAATTTTTTCAGCTTGTGAAAGATGAACGTGAGCAAAAATTCATAATTTTATGCTTGGAGGTCAGCGTATTCATCATTATTGGAATCGTAGAAATACCTTGGAATTGATTATGGTTCAAATTTGACTCGTTAAAATGTTTTTGCGTTATCCGCCGATTTCAGTGTCAATCAATAAAAAACGAGTTCAGTTTTCATGTGAGTTAAAATCCAGATAGACTTTTCCTGTCACAAAGGTAAGCAATCGAAATATTCACTTCTCTTGAATAATAATTCAATACTCAGTATTTTGCATTATGGATTTGTTGTAAAAAGTTCGACTAAAAATCAGAATTTATTCTTCCAATGATTCATTCCATAATCGTGTCAGAATATTTGTTTGAAGGTGAATGACAATGTTTCGTGGTGAATTTCATCAGTTCGGACTTCCATTGTCTGGTATTATATAAAATGATTTGAAATCCCTGAAATGAACAATACAATTGAAATTTAAAAGAACAGCTAAAAATGGCAAATATATTAGGCAAAAAAAACCTGAAAAGAATTCACAGTGAAATAAAAATACGAGTGAAAAAAAACAAAAAATTGAATTCACGTGTCAGAATACTTCCGGTATTCCAACAAAATTCATCGAATGTTAACATATCAGAAACTGACAATTAGAAAACAACAAAAATATGTTCAAAAAATTTCTACATTCAAGGGTAGGTGGAATGTTATTTGATAATGCAAAAATACGGCATTCCTGTACATTATGCTTTGAATCTAAGTTAGTAGACCATCACTGTTATTAAATGACCCCCTCATTCACCAGATTTGTTGCCATCTAGTTGGGGGACACTCAAAAAGTAAAATCTGTACAACACAACTAGCGTCATTAGTAGGTCATACGCGTAAATCCACGATTCATCACCTGTCACGATGTCATAAACGTGTTTCGAAGCACCGCTATCGTATTTTTTGAGCATTTCCTTCGACCAATCGACACGAGCCTTTTTTGAGCGATTGACAAATTGTGTGGGATCCAATGCGAACAAATTTTTTTGACAGTCAAATATTTATGCAATATGGAATGTATGCTGGTCCCACTAATGCCTAAGGTTGTCTCAATCTCACGGTAGGTCACATGACGATCTTGCAATATTAGATCGCGCACAGCATCAATGGTTTTCGGAACAACAACTGATTTTGGACGACCTTCACGTCTTGGAGTGATCTACGACCACGATTGAATTCACCATACCATCGATAAACACTGGTTCTTGATGGGGCATCATTGAATTAATTTTATCCAGGCACTGTTACTGAGTTAATCCACGTCGAAAGTTGTGAAAAATAATCGCACGAAAATGTTCACGATTTAATTCCACTTTTGGGCCAAGATGAATCTTTTAAATTACTGTAAACAACATAAATAGCGCTCATATGTCAAAACGTTCTGAATACATTTAACCTCAAAAATGTCCAACTTTACGACAGAGCCGTCAGTTGCCAGATTGCAACACTAGGGTTGCCAAATCTCGAAACATAAAAGGCAACCTATCGTATTTGAGAACCTGAGAATACATTTATATGAAACATCAAATGTGATCATTTCTTATGGGTAAAAACTACAGCAAAAAATATATCATTCAATATTCCTTTTCTGTTATTTTTGTTTAGATATATAGTTATAAAGCCTTTTCTGAATATTTCTGCACATGTTATTGTTATAAATATATCAACTAGGAATGAAGTGTGATGACTTTTACTGCTGAACGATAGTTTATTGAGTGACTTTTCATGATCTACACTTTGATGTAAATATGTATATTATTTTCATGTTATATAAAAGGGGCGGATTGTGAAACTAGTGCGCTTTGATCTAATGAAGGATCCTTCACAACTATATTGGTGAAATTATTACTTGGTGTGGGATATTTTTCTCATTTGTCCCATCGAATCTTTCATTGCATGTACTTGAATTCCTAATTTTCCGCAAATAATTTTGAATCACAGAATATGATGGCTCGGCAGCTTTATTTTAATTTCAAGACCATTCGATGAAGACGCAAAAAATTTAATTTTGAAATTCGTGGACTTTTCAACATCGTTTTCTTCAATGTTGGAAAAGTATTCATGTTTCCTGGAGGATTCCAAAGTTTTGTCTTTCGCGTTTACTTTTTTCTGTATCGTTTGGTCTTCGTCTCTAATTTTTTTGTTCAATTATTGAGAGATCAAAATGTACATTCATTAATCAATTCAAATTAGTTGTCATGAAATTTCAAACTTGAAATTTTGTGACAGCATTGAATTTCAGGATGTCACTTTGAACTGTATTCATCGTGGTAGAGAATCGTTGGGAATGTTGCTCCTGCAAAATATTGAGTGTACTGAAATAAATCTGCAAATATCAATCAAATGATTCAGTTAAGAGCTGTCTTACTAAAATGTCTTCTCGTGATACCATGTATCCGCGAAATGTACATATTTAGTTTTATATTCTGTAGTAACAATATTCCTTCCTTCTTCCACAATGCTATATTCTGCTCTGGGGTGCACACACTGTCACTATTTTACCTATTGCTGTCACTATTAATCATTAACACACATTGCGTTTTCCACTGGTCAAACTGTATGTTCTTATTATTGTACACCACTACAATGACGGTCACTGCAAAAGATATGAACATGTTGAAGTAGCGTTTTCTTGAGGGGTGAATAAATTTCGAAACAAAACATCACCAGTATGTCGCTTAATTAAACTTTTTTAACTGTTTGTACCAAACAAATAGTAGATAGACGGTTATGTGAGGTGCGCTTATGTTGTGAAATAGGACCTACAGAATATCTCTGATCAAAATCTGCTGAACAATAACAGTCAAATTATAATGAAAAACGCTTCGTTTTTTTCAGAAAGTATAATCTTATAGTTCTTTATCCACATATAAGAAACCATTGTATTACTCACAAAGTATAATGATACTTACTAGTTTTCATTTCCCTTCAATGATTGCCCTAATTGTATTGAAGATGGTGATGGTTGTATTGAAGAAGTCAATCAGTTTCTCTAAACTTTCTTTTTGACTATTGTTCCCCCCAGTGAGTTATTTCAGCACAAGACCGCTTGATTCCATGTTTGTGAGTCCTAACATGCTATGCTATTTCCGATTTCCTAGTTTCCTTCCACTGGCTTTTCTTTTTGTGCTGTCCAATATGAATTTTCAGTGGCTTCTTGGTTTCACTGATGTAGGACAGCATTCACATGGTATCCAGTGAAAGCTTTTGTGGGGCTGCTATGGATGGTGTGCCAGAATCTGAAGCAAATTCTAGGCCCAATTCGTCTATTCCTCTCTGACAGTCCTCTAGCACTAGCTGTGACAGCTTCTCTTTCTTGCTAGATTTTGTTATCTTCTGGTAATGTCTCATGTGGCTGAGTTCTTGGTGGAGACTTCGTTTCATGTTAGAGAGGTTGACTGTACGATCAATTAGCGTTCTAACACTTTCTTTCTTGGTAGATTGATGGTTGTTGTATCCAAAATTGAGGTACTGTCCCAATACTTCATATTTTCTGAAGACGCCAACTTGGTAGGTGAAACACGCGTTGAGAAGTGTTGTAGTTCTGGTATTTGGGAAAAGTGCTTGTTTTGAATTTACTATTCGTCAGAAGTTTCAATTCTACCTTTCATTTCACCTCTAGATGTTTCCAAAAAAACCTTCAGACTTTTATATGGAGGTGTCTGACCCTGCGAAGGTGCTGTGTATACAAGATGTGTAAGGTTTAAACCGCGGTATTTCGTGAATTGGGAGTTTTTTAAATTTCCTAATTCATTTGTATCTGTTTATTCCCAAAAGTATTATCGTCTAAAACAAGTCATATGAATGCTGGCCTTGACTGGCCCTTAAAAGATAGGATAGATCCAAAGTGAGTGGGTCTATTGCAACCTTCGAGGGTTTATTGTGACACACCCATTCAAACCATTTTAATTGAGCTCCATTACGAAGGTAGTTACTTTATTTGGTGCGTGATTTTTGAAGTCAGCTGGTAAGGCTGGCAGTCTATCAAACACCCAGGGTATCTGCTATCCTGACAGAACCTCCATGAAGAATGATGCTCTTGCCAGTCTCAGAGAGATGCCCTCCCATGACTGCAGGGTATTTACTGTACCCACAAGCCAGGATACGCTCTCATAATCTCGCGTAACTCTGGAATCGTACTTGTAGACCATCTTTCGAAATATCTTCTAAGGCAGCCATAATGGCATACTGAAGAAATTCCAGTCGACTGGTCGATACTGAGGTTATCGGATGCTCAGGGTGCAAGCTTAACAAGCTGCCCAAATGAGGACATCTGTAATTCAGCTTACCTCACAATACATCAGATTCGGCCACGCGGGAGTTTTTCGTCTCTGGTTTGTTTCTTCCACTGATATAGATTCTGCTTCTGGTGTTCAGGAATTTTCTTCAAGCAAGAATTATTTATGCTACTCTTCAGGAGGTGTCAGGTTCGCTTCCGGGCTGCAACACCTAGCCACCTAGGTTTGTGAACAGAATCGAAAGTTAGAGGACTGGGAAGTTGTTGCTAATGATTCGATCTTACAGGGAGGCAGTAAAAGACGTTTATTTCGTCTGTAGAGTTGGTGTCATATTTATTTGTCACTTCATGGTCCATAAAGGGCCCCACGAGCAACTAGGGAAAGGAGGTCCATCTATGACAGAGGGCGTCATATATTTTGAAGGTTCCATTAGTGGTTCATACATCCTTTTGGCATGAATACCCTCACCTTAGAATGAAGCATCATTCAAAACGACTTTCACGTGTGACCTGCTCACCCAGCAGAGGTGACGGGTGTCAGTCAGGTTTCTCCAATATTGGAAATTTGGACTCTGGTATCATCTGATTTTCATCTAGTTTCGATGATGGTAGTTTAGTTGGCGAAGAGTGACCTGAGATTGGCTTCAGTTGGTGGAGAAAGTAATTTCTTTCGATTTTTTTCACACCAGAAGTAGAAATCAGTTTCATTAGACGATTAACCAATTGACAGTTGGAAAGTTTTTATTGTAAAATGGGGTGGCGCATTGCTAGAGTAATATATAATAAGCTAACTACAATCTATAAGAAAGTCCTAAAAAGTACTCCAGGACTCATAAATAATCTGAAAACAAAAACAGAAGATAGAGAGCTCCATGTTCAGTTCTTTGAGCTAAGTTACAAATCTAACAACGGAGTCCTGACCTAATTTTGAACTGGGCGTCTAAGAAAGATCGGAATAAGTCGTTGGGACCAATTCGCATTTGTCCAATAGTGCTGCAAAAATCGTGAATACTGATCGATCATCCAAATCCTGAGAAAATCGGACTGGACTCTGTGAAGGCCCCAAGACCAGTCTCATGTCGTTTGATCTAAAGGCATATTCGCTAATACGTCCTCATCATCAATCACCCAGGCGTCAAGGAGAAGAGGAAAATCAACGATACAAGATACAGATGGATAGACGTTTAGAGTGGGTGATAAACATGGTGGGCAGAAACACCTGTTATACAGAAGAGTCGAATGTGGGGAGAAATTTACATCACATACATCTATTTTATAACGGTTGCCTATGTGAATCAGAGGCAACGAAAGAGATGACACAAATCAACGGCACAATGTACTGACTCTAATTATATAAAAGAACAATTTGTTCAGGCCAGTCTCAAACTCTCTACACTGTAGGATAATGGACTGACACCTATCAGAAAACAACTACTCCCCTGTCTAATACCACGAAGGGCGTTAGATTATATCCGACAGGTGTCAGTGTAGGAAACTTCACTGAAGTATTTCCTGCATATGCTGTTGGTGATACAACTGCCGGAATCAATTTTCAATTATTGAACGGGCACACTTGCAGACCGGTTTCGGGCTATTTGGCCTCTCGTCAGTGCAAGGTAGTGGCCATCATCAACATTGAGTCGAT